>PVJH01034989.1:0-20113 GCA_004026705.1 Nesogale talazaci
ATTCATTACATAGAGTAGGAAGTGGGAAACTCCATAGGAGAGGTTAGGATACATTACCGTGGAAACTCGAGGCAAAGAAATCAGTTCAAGCTGGCAGTCTTGTGAAAGAGATGTCATTGCAATCGTCTGTGAAGAACTGGGAGGTTTGAGCAGGCAGGGTGGTCCTGCTAAGAAAATGTGCAGAGTCAGACATAAATGCATCCTTATTAAAGTAATAGAAAATGCGTCCGTCTCGTGGACTGTTGATTCATGGGGTAATGGAAATATTGATGGATACCAACTGTTAAAGTCTTTGGGAGCTGTTGTTTTGGCTTGGGCAAGGACTTTTGTCTGCCTGACATCTTCTCTTGTCCCATTCTTTAAGCAGTAGCTCCTTCACTGCTCTGGCTCCGGGTCCAAATGCTGCTGCTCTTCTCATGTGACCTTGCCTCCCTGGGTGCAGTTGAATGGGCATCTCCTGACCAAGCCATGTGTAGCGCCGGTTCTTCCTGGACACATGACACACACTTGATCCATTATTTTCCTTCCTTGGGATTGTTTAAAGGAGGGTTTGGAGAGAGATCTCCCATCTTGGTGATAATTCTGTGTGGATTTGAGTGGAGGATATTAACTGGAAGCAGTCAGTAGTTTGTAGGAATGAAAGCTACAATCATGTCAAAAGAAGCAGCATCCAGTCATAGGGCCCAGTTCTGTTTCAGAGTCTGTTCTTGTTTCTGAGACTCTCCCCACCAACTCCCCCAAATACTTGCCTTTACATTCTTCTCTAAGGTCTAAGACTTGTTCTTATATGTTTGCAGTAAATTTCCTCTACTCACTCTTATTCTTCTTTTAGTGAACTCAAGTCTATTTCTCCCATTTTCATCCAGAAATCTCTCTTGCCCTTCAAGATGTAGGTTGCGATTCCTATTTCTGGGAAGCCTTCACTGAATTCCTGCAAAGTTTATCATTTCATTTGCTGGACCACACACCGTGTTGTTGTTGTTGTTGAAGTTTCTCTTTTCATTATTGCATTTTAGATATTATTGTCCAAGGACCACCAGAAGACATTGAATTTCTCAAATACTGAAACTGGCTGACCTAGTTTCACATCTTCAGGGCCTGACCCACAAAAGTCAGACAGTGAAAGTGGAGATGAATGATGGAACAAATGGAACTGTGCTGTATAGGCAGCCCTGGTCTTGTGAGTGGAGGAGGCTAAAGGGTATACAGTCAGTCTAATAGTGAAAACTTGGTCTGATTGAGTAAAGGCAAACCTTTTTTAGCCAGAGCTCAGCGTCTTTAAGTAACACCTTAGGTCTTCTAGATTTCTTTCTCCTTCACCCCTCCCTTGCCAAGATGGCGTTGAATGTGAGTGCCTGCTGGCTTACACTAGAGTAGGCTTTCCAGCCAAGCAAAACCAGTGATACGTATATGTGTATCTCTACAGAGAGGTTTATCTTGAGGAAATAACTCACAGTTGTAGAGGCGGCTGCATTTCATGTCTGTGGGTCAGATGTCAAGCTGAAGGCTTCTCCTGACGCATGCAGCTGCAGGCGCAGATGAACCCAAGATTCACAGATCTTGACAGCAATTTTTTGGCTTCAGGGGTGAATGAATCTAGGTTGGCACGTAAGATGACAGTCTCCTGACATCCCCCAAGGTCCTTAAAAAACTGCAGTCAGATGAGGAATCCGAGGCAGGGTTCCAGACCCAGTAAAAAGCAAGCAAAATTTTCCACACCGTCCACACATGTTGGAAGTGAACCACTGCTCTGAAGACATTTCTTTCTAATGGATTGGCTGCCCAGAGCTGATCTCATCGTGAAGATGATCATGGTGTATTAGATCTCCTCATGGAGAATGACTACAGTTTACTAAACCGTGAAGAGTCCTTGCTCAACCATGTTGACACAAAACCTTAACTATCCTACCCCATGAGGGCACGAAGGGAGAGGCAGCATCCTTCGACTCTGGACCCTCCTGATCTCTGGTATGGATGGACTGGCCTGAGCTCGTCCTCAAGGCATGACTGCTGTATTGCTGGCTGTGCTGGCATCTGTGACCAAAGAGCTGGAATCCTTCCTCCGAGGACATGGAGACTCTCCTTTACTGACCTGACCCCAGCAGGGCCCTTATGGTACAGAAACGTTGGATTTTCTACCCTTTGGCTACTGACCCAGGACTTCATTTACATCTACACATTTGCTCCACACCCCGGGGGTCCCAAGGAAGTCTGTAGTGGACAATGCTACCACTCCCGGATGTTCTCAGGCCTGTGGAAGACGAGGGATTCTTTTATACCACTTAGGCAACTGAGAGCCGCCCAAGATAGCTGGACCTGACCCCCTCGCTTAACCCAGCTCTCTCACCAAGCGCCCATGGAGGTGGCTTTCTTTGGGATGGTGTTGGTCACCTGCGAGGGACGCTTTGTAAGGCCCTGGAGGGAAGAAGGAAATGCTCCCCCATCTTTAGATTAGCCCTTCCCCACCCAACAGTCTTCCCCCAATGCATGAAAATGATTCCCTTTGATGCTCCCCACCCCTCTCACCCCCATTGTCTTCTCACATAATGCTAATGGAATGGAAAGGATGTGCTTTCTCTTCTTGCTGGTACCATGGACTCTTCCTCTGGACCTAGATCTTCCCAGGTGAAAGAAGCTGGAAAGGAATTAGAGTAGACTGCACATACTCTGTCTTAGGGCATCTAGGACCTTGACATAGCAACTATGAAGTTGAAGACGCTTTACCTTCATGCCTACTGAAAATTTGTTCTGCAGCTTTGATAGTTCATATTTTTTGGGGGTGGGGGAGTGGTAAGAAGGCTTAAAAAAACAAAAACAAAAACAACCTCTGTTCTCGGGGAGAAAACACCAATTTACTTGACATAGCAACTTGTGTGTTGTTAGTTGGCTTTGGTAACCAAACCCAACACTGCCCCCTCCCACCACAGTCTTGCTTCTCAAGAACGTTCTGGCTGTATTTCTTCTAAGACAGATCTCTTTATGCGTCTGGAAGTCCAGGTACTGTCATTGTTTTTCACCAACACCATAATTCCAAGTCTTCCTTAGTCATGGTCCGGCTTTCACATGCATAGGAGGTGATCAAAAATACCAAGTTTGGGGTTAGAGGCACCTCCGTCCTCAATGTGACAGCTTTACTCTTGGACGCTTGAAATCAATCTTGCACCGTGGATTTGTCCAGCACCATATGCAGTTCCATTTCTTGACTGTAGCTTCTATGAGCATTGATTGTAAGTCCAGCTGAATTGAAATCCTTCACAACTGCAGTCTTTTCTCCATTTCTCATGATGCCGTCTCTGGGTCTAGCTGTGAGGATTTTGGTCTTTACCTGGAGCTGCAACCCATGTGGCGGTAGCCTTTGATCTCCATCAGTAAGTGACAGATGTTTTCAGTCAGAGTAAGATCTAGAAATCTAAATTACACACTCCTACCTTTGAACGTTCTGCTTCCAGTGAAGGAAGCAAGATGGAGGAGCATGTTCGGTTGCCCTTAGTCTGACGCAGATGGGCCCCTTTATGTAAGGTCGGAGGCACTGTTTTTAACTGCCTGTAGGATAAAACCAAAAGTCAACTTGCTGCTATCAAGTCAGTTCTGACTCACGATGACCCCAGGGGACAGGATAGAAATGCCCCGTGGGTTTCCAAGCCCATCTCTCTCCTGTGGAGACGCCCCTGGTTTCTAACTACTGACCTTGAGGTGAGCAGCCGAACACATGGGCCCCTGCCTTCAGGACTCCTTACTTCTCAGCTAGGGTGTCCTCAGATTTTTTTCTAGTTTATAATTTTGTCTTTTGATTGCAAGGTGACAGTCCCCAACTCTTTCCAAAATATTGATGGAGAAAAGAAGAAGAAGAAGAAGAAGAAGAAGAAGAAGAAGAAGAAGAAGAAGAAGAAGAAGAAGAAGGGTTATGGGGAAGAGGCAAGACAGTCATGATAGCACTGATGAAACATACAACTTTCCTCTGGTTCTCTAATGCTGCCTTCTCCAACTCTATCATGATCCCAATTCTACCTTACAAATCCAGCTAGACTAGAGAATGTGCACCAGGACAGATAAGACCTGGAAACACAGGGAATCCAGGACATTTAAACCTGTCCAGACCTGTAATGAGAGTAGCGATACCAGGAGGGGAAGGGGAAGGTGGTGTAGAAAGGGGGAACTGATCACAAGAATCTATGTATAACCTCCTTCCTGGGAGGCAGGCATCCGAAAAGTGGGTGAAGAGAGACATCAGACAGTGTAAGACATGACAATAATACTATAACAATTATCAAGGGTTCATGATAGAGGGGAGATGGGGAAGGAGGGGAAAAATGAGCTGATATCAAAGGCTCAAGTAGAAAGAAGATGCTTTTAGAAAGAGGATGGCAACAAGTATACAAATGTGCTTGACACAATGAATGGATGTATGGGTCGTGATAAGAGCTGTACAAGCCCCCAATAAAATGATTAAAAAAAAGAGTTACGGTTTGAAAACTCACAAGACCAGTCCTATAGGATCAGGCGCTGGCAGTGAGAAAGAGTGAGTGAGCTGGTTGGTGGTGGAATTCCCTTCCTTCTTGGGCGTGTAGGAGGCAGAACCATACGTGGCGGCTGTAGAGCTGGACATGGAGAATGGAAACTCACCAGGGCTTGGACACGGACAAATCACTTTTGTGTCCCATTTGTCTTTCCACCAGATGGTGTTGTATTTAAGTGCTGCACAGAGTTCCTGGTGATGCTGGCTTATCGGAAGTCTTTGGAATAGACAGTTTCTGTTTTTATCTAGAGTCACATGAAGCTATCTCTTCAAGGCCAGGCACTTTATTTGAGGCTTTTCAGTTTTATCCGGGGTGGGGTGGTGGCCAGGTGAGGGGGTGTTATTTAACATGGTAGTTTTTATTTATTCTGCCCCCACCCCACCCCCACCCCCACCCCCACCCCACCCCCACTCCCTGACTTTGTCGTTTTTTTCCTTTATGTTAACTAATTTGCTTTAGCCCTTAGAGAATGAAATAAAAAGATAAGTTTTGTTGATGAAATCTAATCACATCCAAGTCCACACACCCCACAGGATGGAATAACTATCTGTTTGGTAGCTTGCAGGCAGCAAAGGCAAGAAAAGGTGATTACATATCTGACAGCTTTTATTATGGAAACATGAACACGTGTACCGTTGGAGGCCATTTTGTGCTACTGTAAGTAGAAGAGAAAACTTGGAAAGATTGTCGATCTTTGAAGACTATTTTTCTCTATTGCTCTGTTTCTCTGGGTTTGTCTCTTGCTCCCAAGTTCTTCCTGTGTCAGCAGAGAAAAGACTGCTTCTCCTTCAATAATTTTGATACTTAGGTCTTTCCAAACAGTAGGGTTTGTTGTTGTTGTTCATTTGTTTGTTTTAAGATCTGATTTCATAGAACCAGCTTGTAACTTGTTAGGAGTGGCTTTTGAAGGCATCTTCTTTTTTTAAAAAAAATATTTTATTGGGGGCTCTTACAGCTCTTATAACATTCCATACATCAATTGTCTCAAGCATATTGGTACATATATTGCCGCCATCATTTCAAAAGCATGTTCTACTTGCACCCCTGGTATCAGCTCCTCTTTCTCCCTCTCCCGTGCTCAGGAGTCCTTGATCCTATTTTATACTGTCCATTGTCTCCCTTACCCACATTTCTGTTATTCATCCCCTTCGGTGGTGTGGGGAGGTGGGGGTTTCCAGGCACCTTTCCAAGGAAGGCTTGGGGCAAGCACTCTCCTGCTGACACCCTGGGGATCCTGTCATTGGTGCCCCCAGCTGCTGCTGATAGCAGGGCTGCTCTGAGTGTCCCCATCTCTCCCAGGCTGCCCTTTTCTTCTACCGGATGCCTGGAAGGTGAGGTCGATTCTGAGTGCCAGTTAGACACCTGGATGTGTGTCTGAGACTCTCCAGTTTGCCGGACAATGATTCCCTGGGTCCTTCAGACACATGGTGGTGCCGGCTTAACTCTACAGAGTCATGCTCGCTCCTCTGTGACCACAGAAATGCCTGGGCCGAGGATGCTTTTGGAATTGGGATGGACCCTCTCTGTGACCTCAATTCTAAGTCAGAAATGTCAGCGAGACCAGGAGGTTTCAAGGCAAATACTGACATCTGGAAAATCTTAAGGGAAGTAATAGAAGGGGACTGAGCAAGGAGATAGAAGTCCATTTATCCCTGAAAGTGTCCGTGCCACTGGTGTTGGGCAGAGGGGGGAGTTTCTCTCTCCCATATGTCAGACTAAGACCAAAGCCAAAAAAAAAAAAAAAGGCTTTCTGCAATTTTCAGAACCTGGCAGAGTGCCTTTTTTTATTGGGGACTCGTACATCACTTTTCACAATACATAAATACATAGACTGTGCCAACCATCTTCACATGCCTGCTGCCCTTATCATTCTCCAGATATCGGCTTTTCCACTTGAGCCCTTGGTATCAGCTTCTCATCCTTTCCCTTCCTCTTTTTTTTTTTTTCAAATAGTGAAAATAATGACACTTGGGTTTTAATTGTAGTGATTAAAAATTCATTTTCTTGGGGGCTCACAATCCATCCATCCATTGTGTCAAGCACATTTGAACATTTGTTACCATTTTTATTCTCAAAACATTTTCTTTCTACTCGAGCCCTTGGTATCAGCTCCTCATTCCCCCCCACCCCCCTCTCTCAGATCCAGGATAATTTCTAAATTATTATTTTGTCATGTCTTACACTGTCCAATGTCTCCTTTCAGCAGAGTTCCTTTTGTAGAGACATTTGGGAGCGAGTACGTGGCTATGGAAAAAGGGGGTTTTGGTGTCTGTTCTCGGCTGGACTGGCATCCTGGGTTCATCTTAATAGCCCGGGCAGAGTGTGCACTCGATGGGCCTCACCCTGCTTACCCCCTAGAAACCCAAGCGGTAACATCACATGGGGTCAGGGGGCGTAGGGGTAGCAGGTGGTTGAACCAATATTACAATGTTGAGTAAAACGTTTCCAGTGAATACATTTGCACATGAAGTTGATTGACCGATAAGCTATGTTTTGCATGAGATCATGCAGCTGTGCTTTTATTTAAATACAAGGTAAACACGCCCAAACCAAAACAACACAAACTACCATCCCATTGATTCCGGTTCGTTGTCACCCTCTAGAACCGAGGAGGGCCACCTCTGTGAGTTTCCCAGACGGTAACTCTTTACTGGGTACAGAGCCTCGTCTTTCTCCTGAGGAGCGGCTGGTGGTTTGCAACTGCTGACCATGTAGTTCGCAGGCCTCTAAGTAACCCACTGTGCCACTCGGCTTACCCTGCCTCTTAGTCGTAGAAGTGAAAAATAGTCACTCTCAGAGAGCTGGAAGTGGCCAAAATAGAAAGCCAACAATAAAAACCATCTGTAAGTACCCCCCCCCCCCACTGACCCCATCTCTGCCAAAGAGAAGCGTTAGTCAGCCCCTCATCTATGTGCTTGTCTCCAGTCTCTTCTCATGTGGTTGAGCAGTGTCACCATCTCTGTGCCGCTGTCTGGATGTGACTTCTCAGTAAGACTCCCTCCGAGGCCCAAGATGGGTGTCCCCGACCCCTGGCAGTGGGCAGCCTTCCTCCACCCCCGGCACAAAGCACATTGTAGCACATTTATGAGCCTTCTTAATGGGAAAATACCAGGCATTTCCTTTGGTTCAAAATTGGGTGCTCAGTTAACCCAATTATGCAATGACGTTCCTTTGCGCTCCCTCCTGGAGCACCTGCCCAGGATGGCTGTTTACTAGTTGTGTGCCCTTGGGGTCACGACTTACCCAGAGAGCACCCCCGCTTCCTCATCTGTGGGGGCAGATGGTTAAGCCCTCAAGGGCGACGACTGGTCGCAAGGCTGGAGGTTCAGAGGCTCCTCCGGAGACAGGCCTGCTGCTTTGCTTGCCCAGGATGGCTGTTTACTAGTTGTGTGCCCTTGGGGTCACGACTTACCCAGAGAGCACCCCCGCTTCCTCATCTGTGGGGGCAGATGGTTAAGCCCTCAAGGGCGACGACTGGTCGCAAGGCTGGAGGTTCAGAGGCTCCTCCGGAGACAGGCCTGCTGCTTTGCTGACGTCACAGTCTGGGCACCCTTGTCAGGGTCAACTCACGGTGGCTGTGTCAGCAGCTTTCCAGGACTGTTTTGGAGGCCAGCGATTCCTATGCAGATGTAAACCACATGGCACGGCCCGAGCTTGTCCTATGTCTCACGTTCACGTAAGGACCTCAGCCACCTAGGGTGGCCGTGAGTCAGCATCCGCGCCCCCCCGCCGGCAGCCAATTTGTCGCAGTTTTAGAATAAGAGCGTAAGGGGTACTGGCTTAATGAGTTCATCTATAGCATGCTCCCTGTGGAGACTTGTGCGGGATGTATTATTTTGCTTCAAAGGAGTTGGGGGGGGCATACATAATGGGCCACACGTGGTTCTGTTAACCACAAGGTTGGCAGTTTGAAGCTACTGGCCAAGCCGTGGGAGCAGGGGGAGGCCTTGTGTTCCTGCAGAGTTGGAGCTGTGAAAACCCACGGGGGCAGTTCTACTCTGGATGGTGTGGGTGGGAATGGCCTCGATCTCGGTGAATTTGGTTTTATCATGTTGCTTCTGTCCCCTCATAAATGGTACCCCCCCCCCCCCGCTCCATCCAGCCCCTGATAATTACCTTCTTCCAGGTCCTCGACTTCTTCAACACGTCCTTTATCGTCCCATGGGTTTGTTAAGTGAGAGAGTGCTTAATTGGCTGGCTGCCGTTTGAC
Source organism: Nesogale talazaci (assembly GCA_004026705.1). Lineage (NCBI taxonomy): Eukaryota > Metazoa > Chordata > Mammalia > Afrosoricida > Tenrecidae > Nesogale > Nesogale talazaci. The sequence continues at coordinate 8,728 of PVJH01034989.1, forward strand.
ACAGAGGAGACCAGCATGCTGACTGGATGGCGGTGAGTGAGGTCACCAGAGGCCCTGTCCAATGACAGCTCGCAGCCAATGCCATGGTGCCCGGGTCGTCGGACTCTAGTCAGGAAGTCACCCGCCTGACCAGGAGGGGCAGAATCAAATCCCCTTTCTCAGGAAGGTTCCAGATGACACAGGACAAAATGTGGCGAGGTCAGGCAGGAGAGCCCAGAGGGAAAGAGCACCCGGGTCTGCAGGGCTGCACGGAGCCTGTGGAGGAAGGCAGGGCGCTTGGAGGTTGTTTGCAAAAGCTGGAGAAAGGGGGTTGAGGGCCGGGTCTGAACCCAACAAGTGACACTGCCTGGCACTGGCAGGCCCTGGCGTCCAGACAGATAGAAAAATCAACACATGACTGAATGAGACAGGCAGGTAGACAGACAGACACTCTTCTCACAAGATAGCTAGGCAGCACCCCAGGAAGCCTCCAGAACCCTAAAGAAGACTTTTTCAAAGACAGAGGAGAATCTTCCCTTAGCTGAGCTGGTGCGTGGTTTCTTCTCTTACTAAAGCGAAGCTGGGCTTGATTTGAACGCTGGGTGGCTTCGTGGTCACACACTGGGCCGTGATCCATACAGTCATTGGTTCAAAGCCACGAGCGACTCCCCAGAAGAAAGGCAGGCATTTCTAGTCCCATAAACAGCTACAGTGTCAGACCCTCACAGGGGCCAGCTCTGCCAGGGCTATAGGGATGTGAGGAATGGGCATCGACTCATTGGCAGTGAATTATTCGTTTATTTTGCAGGGGCGGGAGGGCATTATGTACCCAGTCAGTGACTGTTAAGTCTCTGCGATGTGCTGGGCCTGGTTCTAGACCCCCCTACCCCCTACTCCCAGGAATACAATGAGCAAAGCAGTCAAGGCTCTTATGCTTCTGTCTTCGTGGAAGAAAACAGATGATACGCAATAAGTACATATGTAATGTGCCAGTTGAGTGCTAAGCTGGACAATAAAGCAGGGTCTGGTGGGCTTCCATTTAGCCTCTCATGGTCAGGAAGGCTCTTTGGTAAGATGCTATTTGAGCAGAGACCTGAAGGAAGTGAGGCTTCTCCTATCTAAGGAGAAGATAGATCTGGTAAGGAAGATGGCAGGTCAACATGGCCTGAAACACGAGACATCAAGGAGACCGATGTGGCTGGAGAGAGTGGGCCCAGAACTTCAGAGAGGTGGGCACGGAGGGCAATTTATGTAAGGTCTGCCTGATATTACCTGCCCTACAGGTTATTGGGAAGGTTTGCCTTTTACTCACAAGGAGCTAGAAGGCCATCAGTGGGTTTGGCAGGGCTGTGGCATCTTGACGTTGCCATGGAACATCTTATCATGGTTCGGGGGAACCTTTACAAAGCCAGTTCCCCATCCAACCTGTTGTACACATGTTGTTTCATGGCATCAGCTGCAGCCTTCTCAGTGTGACTGCTCTTCCTGGGTTCCCCATCTCCATTTGCACACCCTTCCTGCCTCATGGACTTTGTTTCGGGGGCACATACGCCCCTTTGTGGCTTGTGTGGTTGATTGCTTTCAGGGACACTCTTCTCCTGGGCATTTTGGCTGAAAGCGTCTTCTTGAGAGTGGGTCCCGTGGCAGGGTCAGATGGTGTCTGCAGGTCATATCTGATGAGTCTCTGAAGGGCATTCTGCTCAAAAGAGGGTGGACAAATGATGCTGGCAACAAATGTACAAATGTACTTTGTATACTATGGAGGGATGTACGGATTGTGATGGGAGTTGTATGAGCTCCCAATAAAATGATTAAAAAAAGAGAGAGTGGATGAAGAAGGGGAAGACCCCCAGTGGTATGAGCGACGACAACAATGGAGGAGGACGTGTGAGGAGGTGGGAACTGGGCAGTGTTTCATTCTGTTGTCCCTGAGCTCACTGGGTGTTGGAACCACCTCACAGCAACTCTCTCTAGGAATGACCCCCCTCCTTTTGTTTCTCGTTGCTGGTTACCATCACGGAGTGTCTCTCTCGTACTTAGAGTGGTCGCCTACATCAGCTGTCCCTTCATGGCTGACTTGATAGCGTCCTCCAGGCTCAGCTGGGTTGGTAAGATGCTTCGCAGATGCATCACTTCGCATGTAGGTAGCACAGTTATTTTATCTACCGATGGGCACTTGGGTCATTTCCAGCTTTTTGCCATGGTGAACAAGGCTGTGGTAAACATCGGTGTGTATCTATCTGGTTCTGTGGTGGCTCTTATTTCTCCAGTGGCGGAATTGACGGGGACCTATGCTAGCTCTATTTCTAACTAAAATAATAATAGCAATAATACCATTTTCCAAAGAGACTTATCATTTAACAGTCTACCAGCAGTGTATGAGTGTTGTAATCTCCTCCCACCCTTGCTAGTGTTCATTGTCTCCTATTTCCCACCCCACCCCCCATCTCCCGTCACTGCTATGACTGCTGAGACGAGATGCTATCTTATGATCCTTTCGATGTGCCTCTCTCTAATGACTGGTGTTCACAAGCATCTCTTCAGGGCTTTCACTGGCTGCCTGGAGACACTTCTTTGGTGAAGTGCCTGCTCATGTCCCTTGGTCATTTTGCAATTGGCTGGCTTGACTCGCCGTTGGGGTGTTGACGTTTTCTCTCCATTGTAGTGATTTGACTCTTCTCAGGTATGTGGACCCGGGATTTGATTTCCTTTAGACAAGGATTGCTTTGGTCATGCCATCAGGAATTGGTTATGGAGGGCGACTCACCGGAAGACGGTTGGGAGCGTAGGCAATTGGGCATTGAATGGCAAGGAAGTGCTGGGACAAAACCCGATTCTGGGCCCCTTTGGCTGTAAAGAAAGGTGACACTTACGGGTAACTACAAGGGGCGATCGAGTGGCCATGCCCTGGCAGGGACAGGTTTACAAGGGAGGGGGGTCCATGGACTCTGATTTGGAGGCTGAAGGGAAGCTACTGAGTGGATGGTGACGACGTGTCAGGGTGGGGTCTGGGCTGGAGAGGAGCTTCTGGGAGTCATCATCGTGTGACACCGTGGCACGAGATGACTGAGGGGACCGACTCAGGGTCACTACACGCTGTAAAAATCTAGAACACGAGGAAGTACCAGGCACCAAGGCTGGGCTGGAAAGTCTGGCAGGAAGAATTCAGCTATGGCTTTTGGCCCCGGGAGGCGAGACTAGAGTTGGCCCATTAACTCTGTGGCACCGCCTTCCGAGACCGGGAGGGGGACATGCTTCTACAGAGTGCTGGGAGTTGAATTCTGATAACAATCTCACACAGTTCGTGGTGCTTAGTCATTCTTAGGAAAGCCTTCTGCGTAGACTTCTCGGTTGAACACAAAATGGAGTAAATGGATGGATGGATGGATGGATAAAACCCACCCAGCTCTAGTGAGAGGTGTGTGGGCAGAGGAGCCCTCTCATGCTGGGGAGAGCCAGGCACCGAGTGGACCAGCCTAGGCCAGCAGCAGGCTGGCAGAAGACTGCCTTCGCCCGGTTTGATTATGTCCGGGTGTGGGTCTCTTATACAATGAGTCATGTGGGACACATTTATCTTTAACCACAGGTCCTTAACTGCCCCAGGGAGAGTTGGATTTCATTCAGACCAGGTTGCAGAGGCCCTAACCTGGTCTCTGCTGCTAACCGTTTCCTGCCAGGTGTGGGGCAGTTGGACATGCAAGAGAAAAGGAGATGTCCCCAACTGCCTTCTGTCACCCCCCTTACCGCCGCTCATTCTCGTTCTATGGGCCGGCCACGTTTTCTGTTCGTCTCCCCCCTAAAGCCACCAGGAGAGCAAGTGGGGTGCCCATGAGAATTCCTGCACCTGGGACCCTTTGTCAAGTTGCCTAGATCATGTTACAAAGCCAGGGGATGAAGGGGAGAGGGGAAGGCTGGGGTTCCCCTCCAAGTGACTGTTTATGCTCCAGGCACTCTGCACGGAGAAATTGGCGGGCGTCCTCTGCGTCATGTTACAACATCGTATTTTCTGAAACCCTCCCTTTGTTTGTTGTTGGGAAATGCTGTCTCGGATCATCTGCCTCTAGCCTCGGTGAGCCCTGTGGCTCCGATCGCTTGCATTTCCCAAGCCCCTTTCCTCTGGTCTCTCGGGCAGGGGACAGCGCGTCTTCACCCTGTATGTGTTCTGTGACTCTGTGCAGCCTGCACTTTACAGCTTGAGGGGACAGGAGCTCAGTCTTTTTTAAAAAATCTTTTTATTGGGGGCTCCTATAGCTCTTATCACAATTCATCCATCCTTCCATGGTGTCAAGCACATTTGTCCATTTGTTGCCATCATCATTTTTGCAACATTTTCTTTCTACTTGAGCCCTTGGTATCAGCAACTTATTTTTCCCCCTTCCTCCCTCCCTCATCCACCCTCCCTCCTTCCTGAACCTTGATAATTTATAAATTATTATTTCCTGTCTTACACAGACCAATGTCTCTCTTCACTCATTTTTTACACCGACCAATGTCTCCCTTCTCCCATTTTCTGTTGTTCATTCCCCAGGGAGGCGGTTATATGTAGATCCTTGTAATCAGTTCCCCCCCTTTTCCCTCCACATTTCCCTTCCTCTCCTGGTGTTGCTATTATTATTATTGGTCCGGAGTTTATCTGTCCTGGATTCCCTGTTTTTTTCACCACTTATATATACCTGTAACATGCTCTGCTCTAGCCAGATTTTTAAGGTAGAATTGGGATCATGATAATTAGGGGATAGGGTAAGATGACCAGATTTTAAGCGGGACACCATTGATTGGGGGGGAGGGAGCTCTTGATTAAATTTGGTCTATATGGAGCAACAAAAATTTTCATAGAATGCAAAAATAGTATTGTAATATATTTACTTTAAATTTCAAACACTGTGGGACATTGTTAAGTTGTTTAAAAGTGGGATGTCTAGTCACTTTAGGAAAGAGGCAGCATTAAAGAATTAGGGGAAATTTGTATGTTTCATTGGTGCTATACTGCACCCTGACTGGCTCATTTCTCCCATGCTCGTCTCTAAGAGGATGATGGTGTGTTAGTCCGGGTAGACCAGAGAAACAAATTCATAGACACACATATGGATATGCATATGGATATAAGGGTAAGGTTTATATGCAAGAGGAATAGAACATTGAGAAAGCATCCTGACACAGTCTAGTGGAAAGTCATAAGTCTGGTATTAGCCCATATGTCCGATACCAGTCTATAAAGTCTCCTTCCAACTCACAAAGTCACAGGTCAGTGGGTGCAGAGTCCCAGCGCTGGCAGGGGTCTTCCTATGGCTCCTCACTTCCAGGGCTCAGGGTCCATCAACAGCATCCAGTGGTGGGAGAGGCAACTCAGCGTTGGCAAGGGCCTCCACGTGGCTTCTCCAGCTTCAGAGGTCTGGTTCCATCAGGATAAGGCCGTGTGGCTTCTCCTCTGGCTCCTCCAGTTCCTCGGACGCTGCCATCTTGTCTTGTCCATAGTTCGTCGTCTCTGAGACTGTCTTCCAACAACTGGGGAGATGGCCTCTCATCTTCATGAGGCAAATATTGTGAGATTTCCCAGAAGTCTCAGGAGAAAGCCATGTCCACACAGAGGCCTCATTGACTACTCAATGGCTATCTCCAGATTAACAGGCTAGACTCCACCCCGACATCTCAATCATAAAATTGACATCTCGAATACATGACCGCCATAGACCACCCCTTGTCAACTTCACACTTATACATAACTCTGTAACCATATGTAACTTTCAAATAAACAATATCTATATCTAACAGGAGAAAACTAAAATACATACAATTCAGCATGTGTCACCATCATTTAAAAATAGCATTCCATAAGTGAACAAAGCAAAAGATATCCTTTGCTTTACAATTGCGTTACATAATATCTACACCTTGATCCTATAATTCTATGAATATATAGTCCTCCACCTATGAGAGTTTGTAAGCCCACTACCTTGTGCCTTTATTCCCCCATTTTGGGTACCTAATTTCTATATTGCCCACTTACATCAACCCAGTGCTCTGAGGAAACAATCATATCTTTCAACATGAAGAATATTCATTCCAGTTGGAAGCTTGTAAAGTGGGCATCTATTAGCAAAGTCAACTCAGGACAGGCCATCCATAAAGTCAGCAGCAATATGTACCAGTTCACAGACTCAAGTAACTTCTCTTTCTCTGGTCTGGTTCTGGTCAACTCAATGTGGGTTGTTTCACTTAGCCTCACCAGGGTAGCTATTGGTCACCTTCCCTTTAGACCATGGTCCCATCAGGAATTCTCAACAAGCCTAGCCCTCTCATGCTAGGTCATGAACTTCAGACCTGTCAACCCACTCTCATCTTCTCTGTGAACCATGTCCACAGGTGTTAGTGGACAAACTCAACCCATCTCTTTATTGCTGCATTTCTCCTACTTCCACTGATAAGTAGTAAATCTGGGTGGTCACCTAACAAGCACTTCAGCCTGCCAAAGGTTTCCTTTAACATTCAGTCCCAGAGAGGAGTTAGCATCACAGTTCCAGATTCATTAACTTCTGAAAATAATCACTAGTCAAGATTTCCCAAGGAAACAGACATTATCCTTCTTTCTTTAATCATTCAACATGACCTTCTCTCAGAATGCAAATATCCTGAGTACTCCAAAAGACTGGGTGGGGTCAATTTCTTCAGAGAAGTCTTTCTGGGTGTAGCTTAAACCCATTTAAGGAAAAGGTGGGGTTAAGATCTTCAGAGATGTCTTTGAAGCTGGATCCTAAACCCATCTAGAGGTCAATGCTTGACTTGAGGCAACTGGATTTACAAACTTTCTTTTCATACTTCCCAATAAACATTTCTATACATCCTTATATCTATAATAATAGGCATAAGAAATCAGTATAAACAGCATAGAGTCAGAAAATAAACTTAATTCTTAAAACAATCAAGGTCAATACTTATTAAATTTATCTATATCCTTATCTAAACTACTCTATTTACACAAAAAGCATGGAATTAAGTCTCTGAAAGCATCAAAACAGATCCATGCTTTGGGGTCAGGCATTCTGACCTTTTTAACCATTGTCCTTGAGCTGCATAGGTTCTGAGGCATTCAAATGGCAGTTTTTACCCCATAGCTCAAGATATACATTAACAACATTCATTTTTGCCATTTTACATAGGAATAACCAAAGACAGCATCCAAACAAAATAATTAAATCTTCAATTTCCCATATTGTTTCCAGAAAATAACTCAGTGAACTGCAAGGACATATCTGACTTTTCACTAGCCAAAGAAGTAACAATACCATGAGGCAGAAGTCAAACAAACATCTATTTTCCATCTTTATGATTTGTTTTTCTAGTACCCCACCTCTAAGGTACCATAATGTATTAGTCCAGGTAGACTAGAGAAACATTCAGAGACATGCATATGGATATAAGGGAAAGGTTTATATATAAGAGGAATGGAACATTGAGAAAGCATCCCAACACAGTCCAGTGGAAAGTCCTAAGTTCGATATTAGCCCTTATGTCCGATACCAGTCTATAAATATTCTTCTGACTCACGAAGTCACAGGCCAGTGGGTGCAGAGTCCTGACGCTGGCAGGGGTCTCCCCATGGCTCCTTGTTTCCAGGGCTCAGGGTCCATCAACAGCATCCAGTGGTGGTAGAAGCAACTCAGTGCTGGCAGGAGTCTTCACATGGCTTCTCCAGCTTTAGAGGTCTGATTCCATCAGGGTAAAGCCATGTGGCTTCTCCTCTGGCTCTTCCAGCTCCTCGAACACTGCCATCTTGTCTTGTCCATAGTTCGTCGTCTCTGAGACTAACTCCCAACAACTGGGGAGATGGCCTTTCATCTCCACAAAGGAAATATTGCAAGATTTCCCAGAAGTCTCAGGAGAAAGCCATGTCCACACGAAGACCTCATTGGCTACTCAATGGTTCTCTCCAGATTAACAGGCTAGACTCCACCCCTACATCTCAATCATGAAATTGACATCTTGAATACATGACCGCCATAGATGGGCTTTGGGTCTCCACTCCATACTCCCCCTCATTCACAATGATAAGAATTTTTGTTCTGGGTCTTTGATGTGGTCCATGGACACCTCATGATCACACAGGCTGATGTGCTTCTTCCATGTGGGCTTTCTTGCTTCTCAGCTAGAGGGGCACTTGTTTATCTTTAAGACTTAAGACCCCAGACGAGGAGTTCAGTCTTCAATAAAACATGCTGTTTCTCATGCGCTTCCCCTGTGTATTAAACAGGATGCTTTATGCAAGTTGCCTTGGGTAAAATTATAGCCAATGTGGAAATCATTTTTCAAAAAGGTATCAACTAAACAAAAGATCAAGCTTATGTAACTTCATTTATTTTTATAATAACAACAAGCATGTATCATGTGTACGTCTTTACTAGTCATTTAAGAAATCAACTTACTTAATCTTCAGAATAGTATCGTATGTCACAGAACAGTGTTGACATTACCATTTAAACAATAGTAACGATAGCAACAACAGCAGAGGAGAGAGGTTAAGTCACATGCCTCAGGTCCCAGAGCTGGTAGATGGCAGAATACGAAATGTACTGCTCTTCATGAATTAAAACCTTGCAAATATTTGGATGAGAATTGAACTTCAGATTGATTTTTACTGTCTCTTAAATATGGTTTACATAATGTTGACGGTGAATGCTTCCGCCACTATCTTTTTTTTTTGCAAAGAAAAGCAGTTTACAAGACCACTCTAATTTAAGACAAAGAAATATTGTACATTATTTTAATAGACACATTGAAAATGATCTGAAGGGCGTATTTTGGCAAGAATTTGTTCACTTCATTTGCTCCTAAAATAGTTACATATAGAAACAATAAGATTGTATTTTTTTGAACATCTTTGCAAGGTTAGTCTCTTTTATGCAACTACCATAGTTTTTTCTTTGGACTGTCCCAAACACAGTAGGATAATGGGCCATTTCCTTGGTATCTCATGTACTTTTGGAAACTCCTTTTGAAGACAGGCTTGCTTTCTTCCCGCTGTCAATCTCATCAGCACTGATTGGTCTGCCCTGTAACTGGTGTTGAAGGGACTAACAGGGGTGGGGACTGGTTCCTCTTGGCTATCTTCTGGTTTGTTGGTCACCGACAAAAGATCCAATCTTGAGGTGTCTTTTGGGAAGTAGAGGGAGGCTATGGATGCTCCAGGGGACTTTTGTGCTAATTTCTCAAATAGTGAGAGACTTAGAACAATCAACATGACAAGTTCTGCAGGTCTGAACGAGAGGGGGAAATGGAGAGATTCACTTCTTCACTGCTTTCCTTTCAGCTTCCCCCAACCAGAGCTACTGGCTCAGAGGGTCACGCTCCGAGGCAGAGGATGATGGCATGTTCTAGGATAGCTTTCTAAGCATCTTTGCAGACAGTAGCTCTTGAAGCTGGAACACCAGCATACTGTTGTTGTTGTTAGATATCATTCTGTGAAACATCGCCTGGTCCAGCACCATTCTCACAGTCGTTCTTATGTTGGAGCCCATGGTTGGAGCCACTGTGTCAGTCCATCATGTGGAAGGTCTTCCTCTTTCCCACGATCTCTCTACCTCACCAAGCATGATGTCCTTCTCCAGGGATCAGTAACTCCTGACATGTGCAAAGCATGTGAGATGAAGTCTTGCCTCTAAGGAGCATGTTGGCTGTACTTTATCCAATGCATATCTATTTGTTCTTTCGGCAATCCCTGGAACTTTCACCATGGTCCATGTAGTCTCTGCATAGTGTAGAAAGACCAGCATAGCTCTAGATAGTGTTGGATTGATTACAAAGTAAAGAAGAGGTCTTTCCTTTAAATTTTTCTTTAGATCCTTCCGTTGATTTGAAATGATCTTTGTTTAATACTCAAAGCAAACTCACTTCCCTGGAGTCGATTTTGACTCATGGCAATGCTATAGGACTGGGTAGAACAGCCCCAGTGGGTTTCTGAGATTAACCCTCTGCAGAAGCAGAAAGCCTCATCTTTCTCTTACAGAGTGGCTGGTGGCCTCAAACCACTGACCTTGTGATTAGCAGCCCAATATATACCCACGATGCTGCCAGGGCTCCTATAGCTCCTGTTTATTCCTTGAGGGGAGGGAAAAACACACAGAAATAACCCAGCTGGTTTGGTTCTAACCCAAAGGTCGGTGCAGTTTACATCCACCAGGAGAAAGATGTGGTTGTGTGGAAATACTAACCCAATACCGGATAAGGCTAATGTTGTAGAGATCTGCATTGTGTTCTTTGCCACTCTTGGTACTTGATTTACTTGGAATTCAGAATTTCACATCTTTTTGACCTGGTACTTACACCATAGATTATATGATAACTACAGGAGGCAGAGCATGTCAATATTTCTTCAGGAAGATAAATGCACATCCACATCACATGGAGTCCAAATATGCTCTTTTGCATCAAAATTTTTTTCTGTGAAATAGACATGGGGAAACATTGGCCATTTTACCATTTCACACATGCCATTGCCACGAATCAGGTTCTCACCATTGTGTAATCACCTCCAGTATCCTTGTCCAATTTTTACGATCCCCTTTACTGAGACGTGTTATGAAACAAACTTTTCTTGGGGGGAAGTTTTGATTTTCAGAGCTTTCTAGCTCTTCGAATTGCCAAGAGGAGAATGTGGGCTTGTCTTTGGGAATTAAATGAGAATAATCTCCTGAAACACGTGGATCAAACTCATCATGCAAAAAACATGCTCCTGATGTGCTCAGAGTAACTGGACCCGGTCACCTTCTAGTTTGTTTTACTGCAATAAAGATCTCCTCGGTGGAAAGAAGAAAAGAAAAAGATCTCCTTATAACTTGCAGGGATTTGGGGCCAGCTGTAAGACTTGGCTCAATGTGCAGCATCCTGATAAGTGGAGAAAATATCGAAGCTCTCAAGGGTTTAATTTTGCTGGGATCTATAATCAATGCCTATGAAAGCAGCAGTCCTGAAACCAAATGATGTGGCCCTAGGAAAACCTGTCACACCAACCTCTTTATCGTGTTAAAGACAAAGAGATCATTTTGAGGACTAAGGTGGGCCTGATCTGAACCATGGTATTTTTCAGTTGGGCAATGACTATAGAAGATGGAAGGAGATGGAGTTCCTGTGAATCATGGTGTTGGTGAAGACCATTGAACGTACTGTGGGCTTCCACAAGATCAAACAAATCTGCATTGGAAGGACCACAGCCAGAATGCTCCCTAGAGGCAAGAATGGATTTGTGATAGTTAGGTTTTGTGTCAACTTTGCTGGGTCAGAAGTCTTAGTGGTTTGGCAGGTGAGGTCTATTAATCCCCCATGATGTGACTAGCCTAGAGTGACCAGATGTCCCACTTTTTCCTGCATCCCGTGGCCTGAGTTTTGGAAAGAATGCATGACAAGCTAGGGAATG
>PVJH01034990.1:0-20112 GCA_004026705.1 Nesogale talazaci
GCCCATGGTCACCCACAAAGCACATTGCAGAGGTGAATGGAGAGTCGGGGCCCTCGGACATTCGACTCCACCATCTTCGCCACCTCCAATCCATTCCCCCAACACATAAAGTTGCCCCAACTGGTAGGAAGAAGATCTGCTAAGGATCACACAGAGCTGGAAACAGACTTGAACAATACAACACATGCTATAGATAGAAAGACAGAGAAGCAGGCAGGCAGCATAGGTCATGCAACCCAGGACCCATCCAGAGAGACAGGAAGACAAACAGGTAGGCAGGTCGGCAGACAGGCAGGTGGCGTAAACCATGCTTTGCAGAGACATATGCTGTAGAGTAATGGACGGATGGATAGATGGGTGGATGGACAAATTTGTACAAGGCTCGTCAGTAAAGAAGGTTTATTTAGACAGTGGACCTGATAGAAAATGTGTTATGAGACAAAAAATAAAAAAGAAAAGCACCACCCTGCGTGTCCATGGTGTTTAGATAAATTTAAATGCTTGCTATTTGATTATCTCTTTCTCATCGATCCCCCAGGATTAGTTTATCGTTTCTGAATCCACTCCAATTGGCAAGACCCCTTGCCATTTAATTTTACCATCTCTGCCTGTCAGCCTGCCTCGCCCCAAACAGCGTTTCTGTCGATGAGTTCATGGCCTCTCCTCAAGAACAGAGATGCCCGGGGGGCAGAAAGCATGGGACTCTTTTGTGGATCAGCCTGGTTAACCCATGTGTTTGGGAAGGTGGTTCTTCTTAGAGGGGAGCAGCCCTTCTCTTACTTACACGGAGCCCTCTCAGTTCTTAGACCCAGCAAGCGCCTACATTTCTGGGGTCCACTAAGGGCGCATCAGGGGGAGGGAATTCCATTCCTACGGTGTGTTAGTCTGGGTTGACTAGAGAAACAAATTCACAGACACACGTATGTGTATAAGAGAGAGTTTTATATAAAGGGTAATTGTACATTAAGAAAGCATTTCCATAATGTCTACTCCATAAGTCCAGTATTAGCTCATATGTCCCAAACCAATCTATAAAGTCCCCTTCAGACTCACAAAACACATGCAATGATGCCAATTGCAAGATGATCACAGGCCAGTGGCTGGGAAGTCTTTAGATCCAATAGTGTTGTAAGCCACTTGGTGCTGGCAGGGCTCTCTGCATAGCTCCTCTAGTTCCCAGAGGTCTGGTTTATCAGAGTAGGCTCACATGACTCCTCCAGCTCCCCGGGCATAGCACTGTGTGTCTTATCAATAGAGCATCCCTTCAGCAGTGAGAGAGATAGTGTCTCCCACCTCCAAGAAGGAATACCAAATTTCCCAGAATCCTCATGCCCACACAGAGGTCTCATTGACTGTGATCCGATTGACAAACTAGACTCCACCCCCTCACATAAGCCTCTCAAACTGACACCAGATTATGTAACTACCACTCACGGTTTACAGGTGAGCCCAAGGGCATGAGGACGTGAAGCAGCCTCTCAAAGAAAATGAGGAATAGGCACAAAAAAGATGTTTCCTATGCAAATTCACTGCTCTATTAGCTTGTTCAGAAAAGCAGTTACTGGGCCAGATGTGCCAGACCCGGTGCTTAGGATAAGGCGGTGAACAAGACAGACTTGACCCTCCGAGGATCCGATGTGATGGAAGGGGGTCAGACAATAAGCAGACACATCATCCCAGGAGTCATTGGTGGATGGGGGACACAGGTGAGCTTGCATGTAAGGACAGGCAGGCTGGTTGAGGCCCTACAAGGGAGTTCCTGGCAAGGGATGAGATTGGAGCTGAGGCGTGAGCCCCGGGGTTGGAATTGGGCATTGAGGAGGCGAGATTAGGACTGAGGAGGTAGGTTTGTGCTCCAGAAGTAAAATGTGAGCCCAGAGCGCACAGCGGAGCAAGGGTCACCAGGCCCAGAGACCACAGCGAGGGCTCAGAAATGGGTTTGTGTGTTAAGTCGGAGTTCCTCTCCCCGTAAAGCCTGTGTTCCTTAGGATTGGTTACAGTGTTGAGCTCTTCCAGGAAGAGACGGCCATTGTGCCATCATCAGGTCAAGACGGATAGATATGGCATTAATTTTTCGGGGCCTCTGAAGGTGAGGTGCTGAGCAGTGCAGGAGGGAAAGAGGCTGAGATCCACCCAGGGCCTTCCGTGCATGAGCAAGGTGAGCAGTTGAGGGGAGCCATGGGCCCGGCCACCGTGGCTGCTTTTGGAGTTACGTCTGGCTACAGATTGTCATGAATGAACTCAGCAGCTCCAGTTAATTACTGGGGTCAATGGTTAGTTCTTACCAGAGGGCATTTCCGATCCCTGGGTAATGTTTTGGCGATGTCCGGTGACATTTCTTGGCCCCACTCGGGGGTGTAATGAGACGGAGGCCCTCGGTGCAGGCCTGCTGGGCTCACGGACCCCTGATTGAGCCCTCCCTGGTGTCTTTCTCCTTGATGTTCAAGGGCCCTCTCCCTTGTTGGCCAATGCCAGACATGATCCAGACTGGTGGACCCTCCTGAGTGGCGGGTCTTGGCTCAGGGAGGACCATCAGCTTACTGTGGGCACAGACTCAGAAGATGTCCTAGGCCAGTCTTCCAGGACCATCATGGGGGAACGCTCTCTCGGGAGATGGGTTCCGGGGGGCACAAGCTCAACGGGGGCAGCGAGTGTGCAGAAAGCCCCAAGCCAACAGCGTGGCAGGGGTCAGAAGCAGGGCCTGGCCAAGGCTCTGGCTCCTGCACTGTTGGAGCAGGTAATTTGATTTTCAGGCCTGGGTGCAGCCCGCTTCCTCCGTCGGAGACAGGCCCCAGCCTCCTTCCTGCAGCCTGCTTTCTCCAGGAGCTGGTCCCCTGCGGCCGGATTAGAGCAATTGCTGCCTCTTCGCCTCTCTTCCAGCTCTGGGCTTCGATTAACCTTTTCCTCCACAGAGAGCAGTTTGGGGAGTAATCAGTAAGCTTCCGAGCGGCGCTTACCTGAGTCTGCAGCCCATTAATTCTTACGGGGCCCAGCATCTGCTGAGAGGACGCGAAAGCCCAAATTGCTTCCAGCCCATCTGCTCCTCTCCCCGCGGTCCGCCTTGAGTGAGCAGAACCTAGGTGCTGTTTGCCGGGCCAGACACCTTTGCCAGGCTCCTGGCTCAGCTGGATGAGTCTGGCATGAGCCCTGCTCAGAGAGGAGGGTGCCCGGCTGGCTCACCCCGGTGGGGAGGCTGGGCGTGGGCACTGGCAATGTTCTCAGGGTGGGTCTATCATCCCGTGGCCGCAGGCTTCTTCCTGGCCCTGGTGACTCAGGCTGAGCGAGGTGATGCAATGTTCCCCAAATAGCCGGCAAGTTCCCTAAAGCCGGGCCCCACCACACCCATGGGCTGCACAGAGGACGATTGATGTGCACCCTGTCCTCTTCCTGGTGCGAGCAGGCTGCACCCACGCAGATTCCGGCACGGAACACTCTGATCAGCAGAGCTGTGAAGTGCATCGGTCAGGTCCAGTGAGCCTGGGATGGGGCAGGTAGAAGGTGAAGAATGTCTGGGGAGGGGTCCTCAAAGTACGGCCCGCGGGCCACATGCGGCCCGCCAAGGACATTTACCTGGCTTGCCAGGTTCTTTTTGCTGCCGCCGTTGTCCTGCTTAACAGTGGATGCATCCTGGGCCCGCAGTGAATTTGTTCATAGTTTTTTTTTTTTTAAACTATAGTCCGGCCCTCCAATGGTCTGAGGGACAGTGAACTGGCCCCCTGTTTTAAAAGTTTGAGGACCCCTGGACTAGAGAATGGACAACTTCTACTAGCAGGCATTCTCTTGGAATGTTGGGTCTGTTTGCCTGCACTCTGAAATGACTGCATCTCCCCGAGCCAACCACCCTTCCCAACAGATGCTTTCTCACACCCACCTTCACTTGTGGTGCCTTGCACTAGCATGAGACTTAGTGAGAATTGGGGGCATCTGTCAAGATACCCCTCACTCCCCACCGGGAGCTGCTATCGTAGGACATTCATTGTGCTTGGCTAACATTCCCTAGGGGCTTTTGCCAGGAACTTCTTTGTAGGAACTCTTCCCTTCAAATACCATAAGGATCCTGTAATGGCATTTCCGTTTTAATAGAAGGGAGGCTGAGGCACAAGGAAATTAAGATACTTGTCCAACTGTTACAAAGGGCACGGCCGGGACTTGAACGCTGGCATTCCAACTCTCATCAGGAAAATTTGACTCCCCGAAGCAGGTATTCAGTTTAGGCCCATTGTACAGCTGTAACAGTGGCCCAGCGGGACCCGTTGTCAGTTAGAAAGGGCACAGCCAGTGAGTGGAAAGCCTTCATGGCAATGTTAAATCCATCAGAAGGATCCTGTGTCTAGGTATCGGCACATCTCTAACTTACACCTGAATTCTCTGCATTGTCTTACATGTGCTAGGTGGATCTTATATAATGCGCACTCTGCTTTGTAAAATGCATTACATCATACACTATTTTATTTTGTACATGCAATGCGCCTCACATGATCTGTATATATGTGCATACAAATATATGCAACATGACCTGGCTGGATTTAAACATAGAATCACATGTGGAATGCACATGACATACTGCTTAGCACATACCTGGGAACATAGATGTGCTACACACGACACAGTGGGCCCTGCACAGGCAAACACACATGGAACCTACACAGATGAGCATGCACGTGTGACCATACATGTAACATGCAGCAGCATTGTAGTGTGTACCTGTATGCGCAGATGTGATGAAGCGCACCATAGTGCACATGCTTGGACTGTTCTTAACTGCTGTCAAGACAGCCCCTGACTCATGGGGACCCCGTCCACAAGTGGACTGGATGGCCAGGACCCACATTGTATTCACAAGCTGAGCTTTCATAAGTGAGCCACCAGGTCTTTCTTCCTCGTCATTCTTGACCGGTAACCAAGCCCAAGCCCTGCACAGCATCCAAGTAACCCACAACTGCCAGATGGGGCATGGCTGTGCTTGAGAAGGAACTGAGCAAGAACTGAACTCAGGTCTCCTGCATGAAGGGTGTGCTTTTCCCCACGGAACCACCAATATGCTGAACCACTATATGTTTCATATGTTGTCCATAGAATCCTTCAATGTTGAACTTCAGGCTTCCATTTGTCCTTCAGTGCCTTCTCACACCCAACCATTGACCATTGCAGGAACTCCATTCCTCACGGTCATGTTACACCAAGTAGAATGGTCCAGAGGGAACTCACAGCCCTGCTTTTTTTGGCCATGACTCGTCTGTTGACTTGTCCTGCTGTGGAAGCCTGTTGTTGTGGCATGGGCTGTGATGCGCCCGTCATTTCAAATGCCACAGGGTTTCCTGCAGTGGACCCAGGTGACTGTGGAAGATTGCAATAGAGAATGTGCAAACTATACATCTAGGAAGATCTGGAAGTCACCAACAGTGAAATGGGGCTCTTGCAAATGGGTAGCTGAGGTATCCATGAGCAGAAATGGGTGGGTATTGACCTTCAATGTGATGCACATGTGTCCCATCAAAGAGGAATAGCATCATGTTTGTTTTTCATTATAAAAAAAGGGTTTAGTCTGAAGGACAACACTATCTGTGTTCTACACACACACATACACACACACACGAGCTCTATATTTACAAGGAGACCAGTGAATATGGCCATTATTCACATTTATGCACCAACCACTAGTGAAAACCTGGAGAATTCTACAAACTTCTGCAGACTGAAATTGATCGAACATGCTTGACCATTGGAATGTGAATGTGGGGAACAAAGAATGTCCTGTAGTTAGAAAATAGACTGGGGTTTCATGTGATAACGTTTTGCAAGACCAACAACGTATTCAATGCCAACAACGCCTTTTGCAACCACTTCGGCAGCTGTCAACAAGGACCTCACTAGATGGAATTCATCAGAGTCAAACTGGCTACCTCTCTTGAATGAGTTGCTGGAAAAACCAACATCATCAATCAGAACAATGCCAAGGACCAACTGCAGAATTGTTCATAGGCAAGCTCAAGCTGAAGAACACCCTTGATATTTCTTAAACTGAAGGAACTAAAGGACAAATTGAAGTCTGAAGTTCAATGTTGAAGGACATATTGAGCAATTCAGGAAAAGCCAAAAAAGAAGTTAGACACGGGCTGAGCCCCGGTGGCGTAGTGGTTGTGCGCGGGACTGCGGCCCACTGGAATGGAGGTTCAATTCCAACAGTGGCTCCACAGGAGCAAAGGCTGGGCCTCCTACTCCCACCACCAGAGGGCAGTGATGCCTAAAAAACTAAAAAAGAAGTTAGATGCAACAGAGTCACTATGCCAAACGGGGTTGGTCAGTGTTTAGTTATTTCAGAAAGTAGCCTATATTCAAGGAAGAAGTCTATGTTGCCTTAGACCCACAGTCTGACTTGGATCCTCAATGAAGGCTTTATGAAAGCATTGGCAAAAAACAAGTCTCTAGGAATTGACTGAAACCAACTGAAATATTTTAAGTGAATGCAATCTAGGAATGGCTTGCTTATTACACAAATTTGGAAGGAAGGTAGCTACCTAGTCAAATGATTGGAAGAGATCTATGTATGGGTCCATTTCAAAGAAAAGTGATCCTACTGAATGTATCCATGATGGAGGAATATCATGAATATTACATGCAAGTAAAATCTTGCTGAAGGTAACTTTTAAATGGCTGCAGTAGCTCATCGACAGGAAACTGCCAAGAATTCAGGCTGAATTCAGAAGAGGACATGGATACCATTACTGATGTTCAGTGGATCTTAGCTGAAAGCAAAAAATACCAGAAATGCGTGTATCTGTTTCATTGACTCTACAGAGGCATCGCAGTGGGTGGATTATAGCAAACTGTGGATAGTACCAGGAAGAATGAGAATTCCAGAATATTTAGTTGTGCTCCTACAGAACCTGTGTATAGAGAAAGAGGTAGTCAGTCCAGCAGAACAAGGGGAGACATCGTAGTTTAAAATAAGAAAAGGTGTGTGTCAGAGTGGTATCCTTTCACCATACTCAATCCATCTCTATCCTGAACAAATCATCAGAGAAGTTGCTCCATATGAAGACTGGGGGAGATTCCTCACCTGCAGCCTGCAAATGAACACAGCCTTAATTGCCAGAAAGGAAGAGGACTTGAAGCAGACCAAGGGGTGCCCAATGCATCAGTAAGGCCCCGGGTTCATCACCACCCTCTGCCCACAGAACAAAGCGTCACTGCGTCCTGAGCCAATCTCCCAGTTGTTGCTCTCCCTGCATGCATTCTGGCCGTTACTGTCTCTTCCTCTTGGGCTGTTTCCCTACAAATCATGATGCTCAGTAAAGCACACAGTCTCCCAGTGTGCACTTGTAAGGAGCATTTTAGCTCTGCTGCTTCCAAAACAGATTTGTTTGATGCACGGGATCCGCAGTTTGAACCCACCAGCAGCCCCGTGGGAGAAAGACTGAGGTTTTTCTTATCCCCATGAACAGTGACAGTCTCAGAAACCCACTGCTCCGATTCAGCGTGGACTCCATGGCAGGAAGAACAGTGACAGCGATCATCTTCATGGAAGCAGGATCTCACTGCTTTCTCCTTCAGCGTGTCCGGCGGGGTCCCCTGGAGAAACAGAACCAGGACACTTATGATTATTTATATCAAAGGTTAGGTTTATGTAGCGAGGAGGGACACAACAGCTAATTAGTCCACACAGCAGTACAGAGGGGTCAGTCCAACTCACTTTCATGGGACAGTTAATATGCAAAGGTCCGTCCTCCTCACTCACGCAGACTGCTGGTCCAAGGTCATGGAAGCAGACAGTGAAGGCACTGACAGGACGTGTGCCGTCTGTCCACAGGCAAGATGAGCAGAGTCAGCCCACAGGCAGCAGACAGGGCAAGGAAGGGTGGCAATACAGGAAGATGGGATATCAGGGTGTAGCAGAGGCCGGTATCCCAGCAGCCTCAGCAAAGCAGACTGCAGGGGAGCCTTAAGATGTAGTGGTGCCCAGCACAGTGACGGGACCCACCACGACCCATAGTTAGCACAAAGCAGCTAACTGAGTCATCCACATGATGGTCCGACACCACGAAGAAAAAAGAAAGAGGCTATACTCAAAGAACCATGTATCCTGATCGCCCTCCAGTCAAGCTGTGGCCTCACTGACAGGCTAAACTTCACTCACATGTCCCTATGGGAGCCATGTTGTCACCTCAAAACCTTAACTCGCACTCAGAAGTGGCCGGTAGCTTCATACCACTGGTCTTTCGGCTAGCAGTTGAACAATTAGCTACTGTAACAGTAGAACTTCTTACACACCCACATATACGTATGCGCTTGTCCATTTCATGCGTATACCCAAGCCTCACTTATCAACAGGGCTAGATTCCAAAAGCAGGGTGCTGTGGGAAAATGCAGGATGACCGCAGCAGATCAGGGATGGGCGATAACCAAATCAGTCACTGCCACTCACTGAGAATCTTGGTTTGACCAAGGTAGCACAGCACCTTACATGTCACAGCTAGTATTCCTGCCACCTCCCTGTAGTGTCTGTCACTGCCAGACTCATGTCAAAGGGTGCCATAGACTTCTCTCTACCAGGCTCCTACATGTGAAATGTCAGACAGCAGACTTGTAAGTAGGTATATACATACATGTGTACATAGTACAATGCTTCTCAACCTTCCAAATGCCACAACCCTTTAGTAGTTCCTCATGTTGTGGTAGCACCCTAACCATAAAATCATTTTCATAACTAATTTTGCTTCTGTTATGAATTGAATTACCCCTCTAAAAGGGTCGTTTGACCCCCAAAGGGGTCACGCCCCACAGGGTGAGAAATGCTGATACAGTCTATCAGAAAAAAGTGTACTCTCCTCCCCAATTTAAAAAAAAGAAAGAAAGACATGCTCTGCTAGGGAGAGTAGGACTTTTGTAGAATGAATTTTTCCCGCTCCGTGAGCATTGAGCAACTCACTCTGAATTAGTGCACCCAGTGGTGTCACCTGGGAACTGGTCACAGTGAATTTTTTTGTAAAAGCTGTTTCGCTCATACATTGTTTTCTGTGATGGCTGATCTAAGAATTCTAAGATAGGAGGGATTTCAGAAAGTCCAGGATAAATTCCATGATATCTTAGCCATTCCCCAGCCCCCCCCCCCCCCACACACACACTTTCTGCAGCCTCCTTGTGTGTGTCTGTCTTTTTGCAGGGCCTCGGAGACTATGTGCAAGAATGGAATTAAAAGTGCATGGACTCAGGCCCAATATCCTTCCAGGCTCCCTAAGGCAGTGAGGCCCAGAGCAGGGAGGGCCTGCTTCTGAAGGGAGCTGAGATCCAGAGTGGCATAGGGGCCAGCTTCCCTCTCCTTGGGG
The DNA here is from genome assembly GCA_004026705.1 of Nesogale talazaci. Classification (NCBI taxonomy): domain Eukaryota; kingdom Metazoa; phylum Chordata; class Mammalia; order Afrosoricida; family Tenrecidae; genus Nesogale; species Nesogale talazaci. The sequence goes on from PVJH01034990.1 coordinate 9,327, forward strand.
CCCCAGGGCAGACAGCACCCTTCCTCCTCTGTCCTCTGCAGCACCTCCAGGAAGTGCCCCTGTGTCGCTTTTCTATCTGGCTTGGTCCGTAGATTCTCAGAAGTGCCACCACCTGCTTGGTTCCCTTCTTCTCCAGCCCAGAGGGTCCTGGTGGGGGACCTCAGAGGTTTGCTTCCTGCAGGAGGGCGAGCCAGGCTAGACCAAGGAGACAAACCCAGCGAACCTCCCCGCTGGGTTTAATTGCTGTTCTGCAAGGGAACAGCTTATTAATAATAATAACCCCTTCTTGTTTTCTTCTGGGAAGGCGCGTCCTTATTTTTCCACTGAAAGAGAGTGCTGGCTGGCAAGCTGCAGTAAGCTCTGGCGTGGGGCGCCACATGGGCGGGGTGGAGGATGGAGGAAGAAAAACCCCAGCCGGCTTAATGTGCAGAAAGAACTGCCCACTATCAAAGGGACCTGGGGGACGCCTGTGCCAGGTACCAGCCCCATCACCGCTGCTGAGCTCTTTCCAGGCCCGGGTCCTTTGTCAGCAGCAGGGGGCTTCCTGGGGCCCTCCCTGACAAGCCTGCAGATTCTGCTCTGCCTCAAGCTCTTGCCACTCCTGGTGAGTCCGTGTTACCGAGTGGAACAGCTCCGTACGCTCTCTCAACCGTGACCCTGGTGGTGGTGCGGTGTGTTAAGGCACTGGGCTGCCAACCTGATTGTGGGCCCTCTGAACACATCAGCAACTCCCTGGGAGAAAGACCCGGGCTCTCCGCCTCCACCTGAGATGGCAGGGCATCCTGGGGCAGCTCTTCTCCCAGGCACCCAACACGGGAGCAGCGTCCACGGGTATGGATGGGTAACCAGGACCTTCTTCCGCAGCTTCCCCGAATGGATCTGAACTGCTGACCTGGAAGGTCGTCCTCGAGACCCACCTCTGTCAACCTTTCTGGTCTGGTTCACAGAGGTGTTGTCTTGCTTAGTTTATGTTATTTTATCGGCAGGGAGCATTCTTGGAAATTTGGAGGGGACACCACACAGGCCCAAGCCAGCTGGTGGGGAGACCACCCTCTCTTTTAGGTGTGGCCAAGGCTGGCCCATTCATAAAAGTCCCTTCCACACACACCCCAAAGGGATGCATGCACTATTCATAGCACTGGTGGGGAGGTGGGTGAAGGAGCTATGCTCCTGCTCCCCACGGCGTGGGTGCAACCCGGTGTCCTTACGGGACCCAGCTGCACAACCCCTCCACCAGGTATTATGGGTGGGTCTGGAGGGTCTTAGGCTGAGTGTGATTAGCCGGTCACCAAAGGAGGACAAGTACTGGATGAGACCTTAGCTATCACAAGTCATGAACAGGTTTTCACATGAAAACAATCATTCTTTGGTGGTTTAGCAGGGGTGGGAGGTGAAGGGAAGAGACAGGGGAAACCACTAACTAGAGATAGGGAGTAACTCGACTGAGAGGACATGTGTGCGCCACTGACCCTTGAGGAAGAGAGAGTCCTGTGTCCTGACTCATGGCTACAGTGTCCCCTGGGTGAGGGAAGCTCGCTGTTCCTCTGGAGACCTGACCATGCAGACAAACCCACAAGGCAGGTCTGGGCCGGCCAGACTGCCTGGTCCTTGGGCTTCTATATACTTGGTCCCTTAAAGGGAAGATGAGGATACAGGCACCCTGGGGAGGGGGGTGCTCTTCATGAAGCAGTGGAACTGTGCTTGGCACACTGAGAGCCTTATTATTATTTTCTCTCCATGGGCTTCAGTCCAAGGAGTCCTTGTTGTCCTGGACTGCTAAGGTCACAGTTCAAACCCACCAGCTGCTTCTAGAGAGGAAGATGAGGGCATCCATTGAGAGTTGCTGTCAATCGACTTAAGGCAGTGGGTTTGATGTGGGGCTTGCGTTCAAATCTGTCCCCACTCACTTCCTGATCACACGGCCCCCAGAGAGGCATACGGCCTCCAAAGCCACAGTCACCCAGCAGCTTAAACTGCCCTGGGTAAAGTGACCAGATCTTAAGCAGGATACCATTGTCTGGGGTGGGGTGGGGGCACAAATTGTTAAAAAGCGGGATGTCTGGTCACCTTGTTGTAGTGCCTCCCTCCTGAGGGTCGATTTAGGAATGCGTGGAGATTGCTCTGGTGATCCCCCCTCCCCACACACACACCTCAGAGAAGGAGCAGGTTTCACAGAGTGAGCCCTGTCCTGCTCCCTGCACTCCCACCTCTCCACCCTCCAGGACCTCTTCCCCCTTGGTGTGGTGCCTGGCTCCAGAACTCTCAGCAGGAAGGGAAGACACACCAGCTCGAGTACCGGGATGGCTCGGACAACTCAGACCGTGCTAGGGCCTGGTCAGCGGCCTGTGACATTCGGTCACCCTGCAGGGACAGGGGTGGACTGTTGTTGCCACAGAAAGAGAGCAAGGTCTGGCTGGACTCTGGAGTGGTCAGCAGAGTGGCAGTGCCACTGAGAACAGGGCATGCCCAACGGCCTGCTGCTCCATCTGATATCCCCTCCCCAAGACCATCTCTGTGATTCCAAGTCTCTACATTGCTTTCTTAGACCAGCGGGAGCAGGGAGGGAGGACTCAGCAGCATCAGTTGTGTCCTTGGGCTTCCAGCCTGCCCACCAGCAGCCTGTCCACTCCACTGATTGGCATAACCCAGGGGTTTCCCATGTCAGGGCCTGCCTACCCCATACAGGGCAGGGTGCTTAGCAGCAACCCTAGCCTCCCACGCTGGATGCCAGTTGCCCACCCCCAGTGGGCATAACCGTAGCCTCCCCGGGCTTTGTCTGGCCGCCTTGGCACAGACAGACAGACGAGGCCAGCTGACTCCTATGAAATGACTTCAGGGGGCTCCCCAGCAAGCTCCCTGGTTGGGCCCTTCCCTAACAGCTGAGAGGTTTAAATGACTCACTGGGATGGGTCTCTGGTCTACCAGCACATGCTCCAGCAGCCCATGAGAGGATGTTAGGAGCCTCTCAACCGAGAGCCATCGAGGGTGCTCCTGAGTCTCCCCGGAGACTGCCCACCTGCCTGCCCATCCTTGCTGTGTCCCTGCAGGGAGCTTGATAGAGCACAGGCATTGTCTGCAGCCCACGTGTCTGACCGACTTCAGGGTGGAGCACGCACATCTGGAGCTGGACTGTGCCCTCCTGGAGGGTGTGGCTGACACAGAAAGAAGGCTGTGGCTTTGGGGCTCCTGCTATCTGTCATGTGTCTGACCCAGGCTGCCCTCCCTTGCCACCTGGCTGCTTGAGCATGTCAGCATCTTGCCTGAGGAGTGCCTGCCCAGCAGGACCTGCGGGCTGGTTAGCTGTTCACACAGCCTGGGGTACCCCACTCCTCTGGTCCCGGAGGCCAGGTGAGACTGAAAACACAGAGTGTTCTATTTTCCTAAAAGCCCCTTGTTTGTTTTAAATCCCTGCTGTGACATAACAGCCTGGCGGTTCAGAGTCTCCTTGAGCGGCCGTGAAGAGAGGCCAGGCAGTCTGCATTCCTAGCGGTCTCCTTGGAGAAGACACTCTGGTGCATTCTGATCTGTGACACAGGGGGCCACCCTGAGTCCGAGTGGACCGGGTGGCACCAGTCCCTTTACTGATTCGATGGATAATGGAGCGTATGATTCTACCCCTGAGTCACCAGTATGCCCTGCTGCCTTGAAGGCTGATGGATTGAGCTGCTAACCCCAAGGTCGGCGGTTCGAGATCACCAGCTGCTCCTAAGAAGAAAGCTGAGGCTCTCTACTCCTGTAAAGACTTACAGTGGGAAACCCTCAGGAGTTGTTCTAGCCTGTCCGACAGGCTCATAAAATGACCTTGAGTCTGGACCCTGTTATCGTGGATCATATGATCGTGTGTTATTACAGGGGAACCTTTGAGAGCCGGAACTACATGGGGGCTGTCCTGCTTTTCCACCTCTCGAGGGTTTTCTGCCTCTTCTGGGAAGAAGCCACCTTTTCCTGTTGCCCCTATGCCCTGGAAAATGTAAGCTTTCCTTCTCAGACAGGCTTCCGTCTCACGCCAGGTGCAGTGGACACATGGGATGGCTCCTCACTGTCCACCTGCTCTGGGTTCACGGCTGTGGTTGGAATTGGAGAGCCAGCTATGAATACGAGTCTTGTGCTCATGTCCCAAAGTGGGCAGCAGAGGGTCAGAGCACCAGGAAGGGCCAGTCGGATCCTTTGGGAGGACAGGTAGGATGGTGGCCCTGGGAGAGCCAGGGCAAGGGTCAGCGGTAGAGAAACCTGTGTCTCCCATTCTGTTTTTCCTGACCCTGGGGACTAGGATTGTTGTGAGACAAACGGACTCTGGGCATTTCTCACTGGGGAGACTCTCAGTGCTGCCACAACGCAGGGGAGCACGGGGACCAGAGCCTGGGGCAGCCTGGAAGGCTTCCTGGTGGAGCTGGTGCCCACACCACGTAGAGGCATGGCAGGAGGCTGGAGAAGCGGGAATGAATAAGGCCAGACTCTGTAGAGGTCATGCTGCAGATTCTCAGGATACCACAAGCAATAGGGTATCCCTAGAATGGGGCACTATGGGGCACCCTAGGGAGTGACCAGGACTGATGGTGCAGCCTAGGTCATGTTGACCCTACCAGGGAGCTCCAGATCGATCCAGTGGCAATGGGGAGTCTCTGAAAGTGCTGGAGTGGGCCAGTGGCCTGATCCCAGGTCCATGTGGGAAGCTGTCTCTGGCTACTGCAGGCCGAGTGGATTAGAGAGAGCTTATTCTAGCAGAGAAGAGAAAGAGACAGATTGACTGAGGGTGGTGGGGAAGTGGTTAGGTGAAGCAGAGTATCTGTGCCTGGGTGTGTCTGTGGTTCCTGTGCTCAGCTGCTGGCTGAAGGTCTGGCGGGTCCAGTCCCCCCAGAGGCGCTCCGTTGAAACCTCAGAGGCACAGTTCCACTCTGACACTTGGGCCCTCTGCACATGCGTGCACACACATGGCCCCTGGATGGCAGCTGATCTGCTAAGCCAGGCATCCTCAAACTACGGACTGCAGGCCACATGTGGCCCGCCGAGGACATTTATCCAGCCATTTTGCTGCCACTGCCTGTCCTGCTTAGCAGCCAACTCATACTGGGCCCGCAATGAATTTGTTCATAGTTTTTTTGTTGTTGGCTTTTTTTTTTTCAACTATAGTCTGGCCCTCCAACAGTCTGAGGGATAGTGAACTGGGCCCCTGTTTAAAAAGTTTGAGGACTCCCATGCTAAACACTGCCGTAGACACACCAGGAAGTGGGCAGTAGCATGGGCATGACAGGGAACCTGGTGACATAGTTCATTGGATGCTGGGCCGCCAAGTTGGTGGTGCACATCCATGGTTGGTGGTGGGTTTGGCTTTTCGGTCTTAAGAAGGGGGAACAAAAAAATTAAGTGTGAGAAAAAATAAAACAGGGACTGTGTGGCTGCAGGTGGTGTGTTAGAGGGCCGGAGGAGGCTGAAGGGGCATACTGCAGTGCTGGCCTGCGCCCAGAAAGATGACAGGCTTGGAAACCCGGTGGGCTGACCCTGCTTTGCCCACAGGGCCACCCTGGTGGGTCAGTCATAGTTTTGTGTTTAGGCAAAAGATGAGCTCCCGATGGAGGGAGTTTGTGGGTTCGGGAGGTCCTATGAGGGGGGTCCAGGAGACAGGGGGGTCAGTGGAATCCTGGAGACCCAACCTGACAAGAGGCGGCCTGTGGACCCCTGTGCTGTGCCTGGACCACTAGCAAGCAGGCTGTGTGCTGGGAGGTGAGGGGGCGCCCCACCCCCCACCCCGAAACCATGTGAAGTGGGTGTCCAAAGGCCTCTGTCTCCCAGGAGCCAGTGAGGCAAAAGGTAGGCTGACGTAGGCCCCCTCTTTAAAGAAAAACTTGCACTTGATTGACTCATTAGCATTTTGGAGGCTGCATCTTAAATTCCTTTACAGGTATAGCCGGTGTTATAGATGACCTTATAAAATTCTGTGACGGTGCCTTGCAAACACAGCCTTGTGGAATAGATAACTCCTCTTCCAGAAGGCTTTGGCAAACCATCCCTGGCTCCCGCCAGCGGGAAAGGCGCACGGGGCTTCCTTTCTCAGAAGTAGTGGGAAGCATCTTCCAGGTGCTGCTTGTCACAGGCTGAGTCCCCAGACTTTGCAGGGTGGGCCAGGTCCAATGCCCAGACAAAGCCCAGGTTTGGGGGATACCAGCTGAGCTTGGCCAGACTGACCAACCTTCTCCTGTGACCTTTTTCTGGCCCGCCTCGTCCTGACCAATTTAGAAGCTGACCTTTGACAAGGCATGCGTGTCTCTGTGATGGCCTGGGAGGAATTCTCATTACCACCCTCTACCCCACCCCCAGCAGGAGTGAGGGTCTAGTGTCAGTATCCCTGCCAGGTTCCTGGCTGCCCAGTGCTGCTTCCTCTCTGCCCTACCCCCTTCCCCAGGACTGGGCATCTGTGTGCAGAATTCACTAGTAACCGGCAGACGAGACTTTGTCCTGCAGGGGAGAGCAGGGTCAGATGGCAGGACTGGGAGCACTGGGGAGAGGTAGAGACCCTAGGTGGCCACATGGTTTGTGCTGAGACACTAACCAAAAAGTAGGTGGTTTGAACCCAGCCCGTAGCACAGCAGAAGGGAGGCCTGGGGTCATGCTTCTGTAAAGAGTTCCACTAAGAAAGCCCCGTGCCACACAGCTCTCCTGCGGCTCCTCTGAGCTGGAGTTGACACAGGAGCAGTGAGTTTGGTTCAGGGATTGGAGGGGGGAAGTAGTGGGGGTGGCTGTGGGGTTTGGACCCCCTGCTTCCTTGTAGCTTGCGTCTGGTTGCCCTCTGTGGCCTGCGTGAGGTCCCATTCTGTGTGGGGATTGAATCCGGCCGGTCTCAGCGTCCCCTCATGAAGTCTGCTGCTGTTTCTCTCCCATCTCGGCACTGGTGGCCAGAGAGGGCCTGGGTGCATCTACGTGCTTGGCTGATGGTGGACGGGCCCACCGTTCAAACCCATCCAGCAGCTGCAGCGTGGACTAAAGAGCTGGAGCCCCAAACCCGTGGAGATGGCAGGCGAAGGAATCCTAAGAGGCGGCACTGTCTTGTCACGTTGGGTCCATTAGGACAACAGATGATCGATTTGACACACAGGGATAGACATGAAGGCCTACCACATGGACATTGGCCGCAGGGCCTCCTTCGCGCTACTCCAGACCAAGGTCAGCTGGTCTTTCATGACCATCACCTGGAAGAAGGCAGCCAGTGATGGCTGGCGCTACCCCGCTTGTTGAAGACTTCCTGGGATCATCTTCTGATGGGGTCACTTCGGACTTGAACTCCAGAGCTTCTCAGTCCCCTGGAGGTGGCCCCCTGCTGTGCCAACTGCCTGCGCCCTGGATGTGATTACCCGATAATCATGGTAATATATTCTTAAGTCCCCTTCCTTTCTAAACATGTGGCTGCCTTCAGATTCGGTATCCGTGAACTGAACAGTGTGTGTGATTAGGCAGTGGACTGTTAGCTGAGAGGTCAGAGCTTGGAGCCCACCCAGACGTGCCTCCGAAGTAAGGCCTGGCTGTCTCCTTCTGAAAGTCAAGAGCCTTCAAACCCCTGCTGACTGAGCAGGGTGACTGGGTACCCCTGGGGTCACCTGTGTTGGAAAGGACTTAGCGGCAACCCAAAGCAACAAGATCGTGTTCGTAACCCACCGAGCTTGGGCAAGGGTGAGGGAATCGGGCGAGCTCTGAGAGCGTCCAGAAGACACTTTCTACATTGTGACCATCTGAATTCCGGATCTCAGCATCTCCCGAGAGGAAACAAAAGGAGAATTTAGTTAATTGGTGGTTCTGGTTCATTGAGCTTTGTGAACCAAGGTTTTTGCCTCTGATGGTCCCCGCTGTCTCCTCTGCCAGGTGCGAAGGTTATTGACTGCTCCTGCTCTCTGGGACTCTCGCTCTTCTGGATACAAAAAGATAGAGGGATCTTGATTTCACAGATGTCAGGGGGGACTGGTCAGCATTTCGAATCCACCCACCACTCCCTGAGAGAAAGATGAGGCTTTCTGCTTCCATAAAGAATTTGAGTCTCAGGAAACTGACAGGGGCAGCTCTGGTCTGCCTCAAGGGTCACCCCCCAGAAGTTTTGGTTTATCCCACGCTCATGCCGGTGGTTTAGTGGGTGACAGGTTGGGTTGTTCATCACAAGGTCAGCAGTTCGAAAACCAGCTCTTCCAAGGGAGGAAGACAAGGCTTTCTACTCCTATAAAGAGGATGACTCACAGAAACCCATGAGGCCTTCATACCCTGTCCTATAGTGTCGCTGTGTATCACAGCCAACCCAGGAGTGGTGAGGGGAACTTGAGTGCACACCACAGGTGACAGTCCCCAACTTATGTCACCCTTGTTACTGTCAGGTGTGAGCCCAGGGTTTCCCCTGTGTCAGTCCATCTCCTTGATGGTCTTCGTCTTTTTCTCTGATCCTCCACTTCGCCCAACATGCCGTCCTCTGCCAGGCAGCTGACCTTTCCTGATAAGGTATCCGTAGTAGGTGACATGAAATTTGGCCCCCCCTGCTTCTCAGGGAAGCACCCCTGCTGTGTTTCGCCCAAGATTGACAGATGTGTTTTCCTGACAGTCCTGGGTGTTTTGCGCCTTCTTTGCTGGCCCCGAGCTTCCCTGTCTTCCTTCTTCGTGCTCTCACTGGGACAGGCATAGGAGGCACATGAAAAGACGGTGGCTTGGGTCAGGTGCCCCTCCCTCCTCAAACTGACCCGATGTCTTCTTTCATCCTTTAAGAGGTCCTAGGCAGCAGATTTTCCCACTGTCGTACGTAAGCCCTCGGATCTCTGACCTGCTGGTTCTTTTTGTGCTGATTGTGTGGTTTTTGTGTATCCAAGTAAAATGACAGCCTGAAGAAGGGATTTGTGGTCTCTGGACATGGGGTAGCGGGATAGGGAAAGTAGACCTGAGGGCAGAGGATCGAGGGTTGACTGGCATCTGTGTCACTGATGTCCCTTCTCAGGCCCCCGGTTTGCCCTTAACCATCTAACACGAGGTCCCTGGTCCTCTCGGAGGACTGGGTGGACTGAGCACTCCACCGACACTGGGAGGCAGCAGTTACACAGAGGGCTTCTACCCCAATCTGACATGTGAGGGTAGGAACTCACCCAGTGACTGTTGGGATACAGCCCTAGAGACCTGCTTCCAGAAGATGACAGCCCAGGGCATGCTAACAGGGAGCCTTGCCAAGCCTAAGAATGCCCCCCCCCCACCATGGCGTCTGGTGCCATGAAAATAAAGGTGGGGCTTCAGAGCCTGCCAACAGCTGCACAGAGGGCCTGGTAACCGGCGTGCCTGCCAGAAATCTCTGCAGGGCAGTTCTGCTCACCGCTTGCTGGGACACCGTGAGTTGACTTCGAGGCAACAGATGCAGAAAGGTCCTGGGAACATTCCACGATCTTTTCTGTCCAGAGTGTGGGCACTTTTGGAAGCCCCCGCGTAGGTGGGTGTTGACCTCAGTCTGAGGGCCCGCTGGTGGCGGAGAGGGTCCGTCAAAGAGAGGAAGACCCTCAGCGATCCATGTGGCTGACATGGTGGACTGAAGCACAGCCACCTGTGCTGTGAGGACGGTGCAGGGCCGGCAGCAATGGGTTCCAAGAGCCTGAGCCAAATCGAGGTCTCCTGGTGGGAACAGTCACAGTGCATGGATCTAGAGAGGGCCTGCCCTCTTCCAGAGAGGTTCTGCTCTCCCCGCCCTGCTTCCAGAACCACCCCAAAAGCCACGAAGCAAATCAAAAGCAGCGTTTCATGGAAAACTCGGGGCGGCTAAGAGCAAACCCTGTTCCCCAAGCCAAAGGGTACATCTGGCCCTCCTTGTAGGTTTCCACTGACGAAATGGGGCCTTGGTTTTGCAAGGCCTGAGGCAGACATTGGCTCATTCTGTATCAGGGCCAAGGAGCCAGCCTGTTCCTTTGCAGCTCTCTGAGGGGACACGGCCTCCTCTCTCTTTCACACACTGCTGTCAAAGGTCCAGCAACCTACCTTGCACAAAGAAGGGGACTGTAGAGGGCCAGCAGCCCCAGAGAACAGTGTTTGCTGCAGCCCCAGCTTCCCCCGTCTCTGGCCAGGTCTTCACCCGCCCTCTTGGCTTTAGATTTGGCCTCGCCTGCTCTCTGAGCCAAGAGAACTGCTGGGAAGGGCTCTGTGCACAGCTGTAGCCCGCTAGGTCCCAGGGGGCGAGGTGTGGTGGGGCACCCTCCTTGGGGCTTCCTCCTGAGCCAGGGGCCGGCATGGCATGGTGCCCTCCACGTTTTGAGCTGCCATGAGGTGGTACCCCCTCAGTGCAGGGCAGTACTCGAGCTGGGCAAGGCCCGTCTAGGCAAAGTTCACTGGGTGGGACTCAAACCTAGAAGATGACAGGAAATAATGCTTGGGGGTCCTCTCCTGCTAGGAGTGTTGGGGCCTTTGCTGCTCTGTGCCCCCTGTCCTCCTCCCTGCCCTCTCAGTCTCGGTGACCTGGTGGGACCCTGAGTTTGCAGCTGCCCTGGCAAAGAACCACCAGCTCTCTGCATCCCAGCCTGGGTCAGCCGAGTCAGTGGATGTGGCTAGAGCACTGCTGGGGCCCTGGGTGGTCCAGGCCCACCATCCGCTGTCTGCAGCTCTCTGTTTACAAGTGAACCCATGGGGGGCGTGAGCACACAGGTCTGTCCCAGGTCAGTCCGGCACGCAAGCAGCTCACAGCCATGCATGTCTGTGCAGTTGCCTGGACGTGCCAGCGCGTCTGCCTCATCTAGGGGTTTCAAAAGATGGCTGGGAGAATGCCATTCTCTCTCCGTTCAATTTTCCCACC
>PVJH01034991.1:0-20040 GCA_004026705.1 Nesogale talazaci
CAGCCCTAATTTTTATTTATTTATTTATTTATTTTTAAGGCATCACTGCCCTCAGGTGGTAGGAGTAGGAGGCCCAGTCTTTGCTCCTGAGAGCCGGAGCATTGTTTTTATTTATATGAAGTCCTAAACTGCTTCAGGGGTAGGTGGAATGGGAGATATTCCTTTTTATTGTTTTTTTTTTTTTGGAGGGGGGGGTCTAGGTTTTATTATCTTCTGTTTTCTTTCTTTTTAAAAAAAATTATTGGGGGCTCATATAGCTCTAATCACAATACATACATACATACCTTTTATTTACATTTTTTGGGGGGGTTGTCTCATATAACTCTTATTACAATCCCTACATACATCCATTGTGTCAAGCACATTTGTACATTTGTTGCCTCATCAGTCTCAAACCATTTGCTTTCTACTTGAGCCCTTGGTATCAGCTCCTCATTTTTCCCCTCCCTCACCCCCCTCCCTGGTGTACCCTTGACAGTTTATGAATTGTTGTTATTTTGTCATTTCTTACACTATCTATCATCATCATGACCAGTGCTGACGGTGGCAATACCGAGAGGGTGGAGGGAGGGTGGGGTAGAAAGAGGGAACCAATTACAAGGATCTACACATAACTTTCTTCCTGGGGGATTGACACCAGAAAAATGGACAACAGAAAAGATGTTCCTTTTTCAATCCAGGGTCTTCATGATGTTGCTTTGTTTATACTGAACTCCCTGGAAAGTGGTTTCATGGGTTTGGTAAACTAATTATGTCTAGTCTCTCTGTGCTAGAGCAACAAGGTGAATATCAATTTCTGCTTCTGAAAGAATCTTGAATTTAAGATTTTTCACAGAGAGATATTCATCTGCTGTATGTCAGGATCTCTGTTAGTCTTGTGACTATCTGAATGTTGATTGATTGATTCTTTTTGATGCCTATCTATACAAGTTAGGCAGGATAGGCAATTGTACAGAGTTAACAACTGGTCTGATCGTTATTGAAAGCAAAGGGAATTGGGGGCGGGGGGAGCGCGAGCTACCAATGATGGGTACAGTGTAATAATAAAGTGTTTCAAAACCAATGGCAAGGAAGGTGTAGCTTTTCTGACATTTAATCAACTCAATTTATCTGAGAGAAATTAATGAGAGGTGAATGATGGGATAAACACAATAGTGGGGCAGGAGGGAAAAAAAGACGAAAAATGTATATATGTGTAAATATGCAAATATATAAATATATACGCTTTTGTTTATATATGTATATATGAGCAAATGCAACAAGGAAGCAGATGGGCTTTGGTCCTGTACTTATATCTTACCTCAATACAAACACAGTTTGGCCTAATAATGTGCCATTATATGGCACTCACTTCCCTCACGCAATCACTGAAGACAAAATAGGTTCATAGCCAAACGTGATGAAGAAATCTAATGGTGCCCAAGTCATTAAAAGATATAGTGCCTTAGGTCTTAATGGCTTATAGTTAAACAAGAGACCATCTAGCAGGGAAGCAACAAAGCCCACATGGAAGAAGCACATCAGCCTGTGTGATCATGAGACATCAACAGAAGAGGTATCAGAAGTTCGAAAACAAGCGGTCGATGTGAAGGGGTATGGATGTAATGGAGACCCACAACCCACCTGTAAGATAATGGGACAGTCTGTCTCAGAAGGGCCACAGGGAAGAGATGGTAAAGCCAGCGTGTGGGATAGCACTGATGAACCACATAACTATCCTCTAGTTCTTTAATATTTTCTCCCCTTAATATTATGGTTTTTATCTTTTTTGTCTCTTTGATCATGTTAGATTTGTGTATGTGCATTTGTGTATTTAAGATCATTGGGTATATAAAAGCCAAGATAGATAACCCTTCAGAAACAGTAACAGGAGTAACTTCCTGAGGGTACAGGAAGAGGGGAGTGGGGAATAGGGAGCGGATAGCACTGATGACTATATAACCCTGTTCGATGGGAACAGAATTGTATGTGAATGGATATATTGGATTGTGTAAGATGTGGAAAAAATTATAGGGAATAAATAATAATAATAAGGGTTCCTGGGAATTAGGTTGGGTGAGAGAAGGGTTAAAGGGGAGTTTATATCAAAGAGTTCAAGAAGAAAGAAAATGGTTTGAAACTGATTTGTTGCAATTGTACATTACTGCTTGATGTGATTGAACTATAGAATGTTGTGATATCTATTAGAGCTCCCCATAAGCTGATTAATAATAAAAAGAAAAGACCAGAAAAAAAGATTTTCCAATAGTAACTACTCCAACTTCAATTTCTGCAGGTTTGAAGTCATAGATAGCACAGTAGATAGGCATGCAATTTCAGTATCAACTGTCCTATCAAATTTCTTCACTTTCTTTTTTCAGAGAACCTAGTTAACTCCATTTGTTTCACTCCGGCTGCAGTGGCTTTACACCCTCAGTCGTCACCTGCAGGACCACACACGTAGGGCCTTGTTCTTCACCTAGACTAATTAAGATCATACAACAACCAAGAGGCCTCATTTCAGCTTTCTGTGTGTAGACCTGAGAAGTAGCTCACAATTCTACTACACAGGGTGTCCACAGGAACTTCCTAACTTCCACTTAGCTGCCTCACAGCAAGCCCTCTGTACTTGGGATTTGCTGTCAGCTGTCATCCCTGTCATCACACAGTCGAAGTTTTCAGTTATTGTGAATAAGTGAGTCACTGTGCTGGAACTCAATACTTTTTCAGATACCAGTACTTTCTTCTGTGTGACAGCGACTGCAGTTTTTCTTCCTGTAAGGCCACCTGACTAATAGCCTTCGTTCACAGAACCACATCCATTGAGATTTCAAAGCTTAATATTTTCAAAGTTCACAGAATTATATCCATTCTGAGAGGGTGGTGCTTAGTATTTTCAAAGTTGTGTTTCTTCACCGAATTTTAATATTTAATCAGAGTAGAGTTATTATTTTTCCCTTTAGCACCTGGAAAGAGCATATGAAGTCAGAAAGCACAACGATGAACTTTTATGTGAAAGGATTATCTTCCATTGAAAAGACCTGGCTGCTCAAAAGAAAGAAAAGAAAAGACCAGGCTGCTCTATGCCCTTGTAATTACAAATATAAATGCAAGTCAAAAACAAGAGGACTTAATTCTCCATGGTGAAAATAAGGGAAGAAGCAGCTCCCCTCTCAAGTTTTTTCATAATACACTTTAGACAACTTATGATTGTAAATTGAAAAATATGTAAAATTTCCTTCAGTGAGAACCATCTCTTTTGAAATAAAAAGTTCAAGGATGAGCACACTCTGACTTCCCAGTTTTCTGGAAGAAGATTTGTATAATGTCAGGTATCCTGCCATAAAGATACTTAAAAATCAGCATTTTTATCTTGAAAACATGAATATAATGGGTTTGTCAAAATGGCGGGAGGGCCACATCTAACCTTCTCTGGCTCCCAAGGCTGATCGTCACAAGGCAGAGAGACATCCCTTCACCTTCCATCCCTTTTTATCATATACCTACACCAATAATCTCCTCCATGGCACGCATATCGGATAGCTGGGTAGAGGTATATCTGACCTCTGCCTGGTGACCATCAGCCTTGGGAGCTCAAGGATGTTAGAGGTGGGTCCCATCTGTTTCTGCAATTGGTGTTGGAAGTGTAGAATTCCTAGCAATGACTCCAGACTTAAGAAAGCATCTGGTTTTATAAAAGAAGGAAAGAAGGAAGGGGCATGGGAAGTACAACTCTGATTCTGAGATGGCTGCCTGTTATGGCTGAAAAGAATAAAGGAAACGGTATGCTGCAGCTGAGGGGAGAAAAGCTGCTTCTAGAGTGGCTTGGGGCAAAATGATTAATAGGGAGGCAGAGACTACTAGATCCACCTTGCAAGAGGCCCAAGATCATATGCATATAAAGATACACACTGCCCTGGGATGAAAAAGAGAAGATTTAATGGAGGTATTTTTTAAAAAATGGTAAAGAGTTATGTGCTTTATCTGACAGCACTAGAGATATTGAATGTTTCTCATTCCTGGTATTGTAAAATGGGCCTCATGTATATTGGAAGTAAAAATTAAACCTCACCTTGGAAAGGGATGTTGTGTCAGTCCGGGATATGGATATGCATATGGCTCCTCGCTTCCAGGACTCAGGGTCCATCAACAGCATCCAGTGGTGATAGAGGCAACTCAGCATTGGCAGGGGTCTTCACGTGGCTTGTGCCGCTTCAGAGGTCTGGTTCCATCAGGATAAGGCCATGTGGCTTCTCCTCCGGCTCCTTCAGCTCCTCAGATGCTGCCATCTTGTCTTCTCCGTAATTCATTGTCTCTGAGACTAACTCCCAGCAACTGGGGAGACAGCTTCTCATCTCCATGATGGAACTATTGTGAGATTTCCCAGAAGTCTCAGGAGAGAGCCATGACCATATGGAGATCTCATTGGCTACTCAATGGCTATCTCCAGATAAACAGGCTAGACTCCACCCCTACATCTCAATCATGAAATTAACATAAGCACATGACTGCCACAGACCACCCCTTGTTAATTTCACACTTTCACATAACTCTGTAACCATATGTAACCTTCAAATAAACAATAAAATCATATCTATACCTAACAGGATAAAACTAAAATGCATACAATTCAACATGTGTCACCGTCATTTAAAAATAACATTCTATAAGTGAACAAAATATATCCTTTGCCTTACAATTGCAGTTATATAATATCTACACCTTGATCCTATAATCCTATGAATATATATATATTCCCCCACCCATGAGAGTTTGCAAGCCAACCACCTCATGCCTTTATCCCCCCATTTTGGGTATCTAATTTCTATATTGCCCACATATAAACCCAGTGCTCTGAGAATGTTCATTCCATTTGGAACCTTGTGGATTGCACACCCATTAGCAAAGTCAAATCAGGACAGGTCATCCATAAAGTCAGCAGCGATATGCACCAGTTCACAGACTCAAATTGCTTCTCTTTCTCTGGTTGGGCCCTGGTCAACTCAATTTAGGCTGTCTCACTTAGCCTCACCAGGGTAGCCATTGGTCGCCTTCCCTTTAGATCATGGTCCCATCACAAATTCTCAACACACCTAGCCCTCTTATGCTAGGTCCTGAACTTCAGATCAGTCAACCCGCTCTCATCTTCTCTATTTCCTGTCAGTGGTCAAACTCAACCCGCCTCTATTGCTGCAGTTCTCCTACTTTTATTCAAAGAGTAGATCTGGATGGTCACCTAACAAGCATTTCCTCCTGCCACAGGCTTCCTTTAACATTTAGTCCCAGAGAGGAGTTATCTTCATGGTTCCAGATTCCTTCACTTGTGAAAATAATCACTAGTCAAGATTTTCCAAGGAAACAGACTTCATTATTCTTCAATGGTCAGTCTGACCTTCTCTCAGAATGCAAATATCCTGAGTACTCCAAAAGACTGCGTGGGGCTAATTTCTTCAGAGAAGTTTCTCTAAGTGTGGCCTAAACCCTTCTAAGGACAAGGTGGGGTTAATCTCTTCAGAGATGTCTTGAAGCTGAGTCCTAAACCCTCTACAGATCAGTGCTTGGCTTGAGGCAACTGGATTTACAAACTCTTTTCATACTTCCCAATAAACATTTCTATACATCCTTATATTTATAATAATAGGTATAAAATCAGTATAAACAGCATAATCAGAAATTACACTTAATTATTCTTTTTTGGGGGGGGGGGCATCACTGCTCTCTGATGGTGGGAGTAGGAGGCCCAGCCCCACTGCTGGAATTGAACCTCCATCCCAGTGGGCCGCAGTCCCGCGCACAACCACTACGCCACCAGGGCTCAGCCTGCTTAAACTTAATTCTTAAAACAGTCAAGGTCAATACTTATTAAGCTTATCTATATCTCTATCTAAACTTTACACAAAAACATGGAATTGGGTCTCTGAAGGCATCAAAACAGATCTCTGCTTTCGGTCAGGTATTCTGACCTTCTTAACCATTGTCCTTGAACAGCAGACGTTCTGAGACATTCAAATGGCGGTTTTTACCCCTGAAACTCAAGATAAACATTAGGAACATTCATTTTGGCCATGTTATATAGGAATAACCAAAGATAGCATCCAAACAAAATAATCAAAACAAAAAATAATCAACTTTCCATATTGTTTCCAGAAAATAACTCAGTAAACTGCAAGGACATATCTGACTTCTGGCTAGCCAAAGAAGTAACAATATCATGAGGCAAAAGTAAAACAAGCATCTACTCTCCATCTTTATGATTTGTTTCTCCAGTACCCCACTCCTGGTACCATAATGTGTCAGTCCATGTAAACTAAAGAAACAAACTTGTAGACATGCATATGGATATAAGGGAAAGGTTTATATACAAGAGGAATGGAACATTGAGAAAGCATCCCAACCCAGTCCAGCCAAAAGTCATAAGTCTGCTATTAGCCCATATGCCTGATACCAGTCTATAAAGTCTCCTTCCGACTCACAAAGTCACAGGCCAGTGGGTACAGAATCTCAGTGCTGGCAAGGGTCTCCCCATGGCTCCTCGCTTCCAGGGCTCAGGGTCCATCAACAGCATCCAGTGGTGGTAGAGGCAACTCAGCGCTAGCGGGGTTCTCCACGTGGCTTTTCCAGCTTTAAAGGTCTGGTTCCATTATGGTAAAGCCGTGGGGCTTCTCCTCTGCCTCCTCCAGTTCCTGGATCACTGCCATCTTATCTTGTCCATAGTTCGTTGTCTCTGAGACTAACTCCCCACAACTGGGGAGATAGCTTCTCATCTCCATGATGGAAATATCGTTAGATTTCCCAGAAGTCCCAGGAGAAAGCCAAGCTCACATGGGGGCCTCATTGGCTACTCAATGGCTATCTCCAGATTAACAGGTTCTCAATAATGAAATTAACATAGGCGCATGACTGCCACAGATGCTAAACAATTATTGTAGAGTATTGGTGGTGGTGGGGACGAATGGACCAGATTTTATGCTCCTGTGTAGACGCTATGAATGCAGTTCTACCCAACCCTCAATGAAACACACCACGAACAAAACACCATGATCAAAACACCATGATGACCTTGGACACTGACCTTGCGGGCAGCCTAGCATAACCCAGCAGCTATGCCAGAAAAACTTAACATAGAGACCTGGCAGAATGAACTGAACCCTGCCCCAAAGGTGCCTGTACCCTGTACTGAGGACTGGGGTCCTCAGATGGGAGAGGAAGCAGAGAACAGCTGTCTTGGACCTGTGGAAATGACAGACATGGGACCTTGGGGAGAACCCCTGTCTTGGTGTCCAATGGAAAGGAACCTAGACTCATCACATATTTCATACCTCAATGCTCCCCTCATAGTGACATGACAGGTTTTGAGATCCCTGTTGGGCAGGGATCTGAACTTGGAAGAATTGATCCAGGAAGTTTCTGCCTGGCTCCAACCCCATACTTAGGGTAAACAGAAATCAATTGAATGAGAACTCAAACTGGATGGAGCAACAACTCGTGGGTTGCAGCTCATGGTGGAACTGTGCTTGCATAGACTCCTCATAGGGACAGTGCCCAGAGTGTGTGCCATTGGAAAAAATGACGGTGCTACCACTGCACTCGCCTTAGACCCCAGGAGGAGGATCGACAGTGTTTTATTTTTCTGTTTCTGTGGGGTTTTGTTTTATTTTGTTTTTTGTCTGCTTGTTGGTTTGTTGCTGCTGTAGGGGTTGCTGGTCTTACGGTGTTTGAGTTTTGTCACAATACAACTGCCAAAGTAAACCTGGGTTGTGCATATTCCAGGGACAAGCAAATAGATTCTGGGCCCCGAGTTAACTCTAGTCCCAATCCCAAAACAATTAGTTCTAATAACATGGCCCTACTCTGTAACCTGCAGAGTTGGATTGAAGTAGAAATAAAGACAATGACACTGGAAATGTGGCTTAGCACAGCAAAGGGCAGACACCTCTGTGTGTCTTGCTGATGGCCACCTTGCACAGTCTTCTATTTTCTCTGCTAGCTAGGACATGGGTTAGTAAGCACGTATGCACTTCCTGAAAGTCCAGAAGGGACAACAGGGCAGACTAAACACAGTTCTGAAGATAAACAGTTTTATCAGAAAGCTCGAAGTGTTAGTCCTTGAGAAGGAGCACATTGCCCTCTGGCAGGTCCTGCTTCCCACACTACATCCAAGCCATGTGTAGCCCTGGTGCCCAGAAACTCCCTTGTTTGGGAGGGTGTCCATGGAAACAGTCCACTGCCGTCAACCTCTGTTAACTCCTTCGGGGCAAACATTACTTGATACTCATCCTCATAAAATGATCACTGGGGATAAGTGTGGTGGAAAAAGCAGATGGTGCCCTGTTATCAATTGGAATAGTGTCTGGGGCCTTGTATTCAAACAAACAGCCACCTAAGTGAGGAGTAATGATATTCACATGGAAGAATCACACCAGTTTAAATTACAAACACCCAATTTGTGGAAGGCTATGGAGGGCAGAGGGAGCCCAAAACCCATCTGGAGAGTATCAAGTCAGATTAAACCACTGACAGATCCCTTCTAGCCACAGGCAAAGGTCACCAACAGTTTTGCTGTCAGAGATCATTGTCATCATGATTTTACTGCTCAAAGTTGGTACATGGTCAGTTGACCTCCCTCTTGGCTGAAACTGAAATTTTTCCAGGTGAAAGAATTCTTGCTTGCTCCATGACAAAATTTCTTCCCTGGCCTTTTAAATACTAATGGTAGACTTTTCTTTCTTAAGTGTTATTTGTATTTTATCTTGTTTTTTACTATTATTTTATCCTTAGCTATTTACTTTGTTTCTGTGTTTATTGTTTCTGTTGGATTCTTCAGTTTGTGAAGCACAAAGGATAGATGCATAGAGATAATAATTGAGGCAAGTGTTTATAGGGGAGGTAGGGGTGGGGGTGACAGATAAGGAGAGTAAGGCACTTGGGGGAGCAAAACAAAGTATGCAGGAGGAGGGAAAAAACATTAGAACTGATGGTGATTACACAACTCATTTTAAAAGTGATTTATCCATGGGGGGAAATGTTCTAAAATTGATTGGAGTAATTATTGTACAATTCTTGATATAATTGAACTATTGAATTGTATGATATGTGGATTACGTGCCAATAAAACAGTAAAAATTTTTTAAAGAAAAATCACAATTTCTAACTCAGAGAACTTGAAGGCTCACCTTCAGCCAAGTCTTGATTGGATATTAAAAATGAAGTTAGTAATTGCCTGGAAGGAACAGGCTTAATTTTGGGGGAGAGGGCATCATTGCCCTCTGATGGGAGTGGGAGGCCCAGCCTTGCTCCTGGAGAGCTGCTGCTGGTCTTGAATCGCCAAGCCAGTGGGCCGCAGTCCCGCACTCAACTATTATACCACCGGGGCTCAGCCCATTAACAGGCTTGATTTTAAGTTGGAAACTTATGAAGACTTGGAGGCTTGGTGGAAACCTGAGGTCTTAACCAGAATTGCTGAGAGAACAGGTGATTTACATTTAAAAGGAAGATCAACAGAGAAAAAAGACTTTGGCTTTTTAAATTTTGAGCAAGCACTTTGTCATTGGATGCAAATATTCAAGAAAGGTTTGTGCAACACAGAGAAAATACTAGTACTGAAAGTTAAAGCAGACAGCCTAATAGGCTCAATGTAGTGACCATCTGGATTCACTTGTTGAACATCCCATGTTAGTAGCAATTGAGGTCTTAAAAACTCACGAGTGGCCATCTAACGTGCAGCTATTGGTCTCTACCTCTCTGGAGGAGAGATGAAGAAAACTGAAGATGCAAGGAAACAATTATCCCAATGGACTAATGGATAAATGACAACCCTAGTCTTCATGACCTGGAGACCAGAAGAACTAGATGGAGCCCAGCTACCACTACTAACTGCTCTGAAAGGGATCCCATTACAAAGTTCCGGATAAAATTGGAGGGGAAAAGGTGGGGGGAAAATTCACAATTATAAAAAGACCAGGATTGGGGAGAAAAAAAATGAGGAGCTGATACCAAGGGCTCAAGAAGAAAGAAAAGGTTTTGAAAATGATATCAACAAATGTACAAATATGCTTGATACAATGGATTGATGGTGATAAGAGTTGTATAAGCCCCCAATAAAATGATTGAAAAAATGACTGGGATTATTGGTGATATAGCGACTGGTGCAATCCCTAACAACCGTAAGACGAGAACTTGATGGTGTCCAGCTATGACTTCCAACTGCTCTGAAAAGGCTCACATTCAAAGGTCTGAAACAGAGTGAGAGAAAATGTGGAACATAATCCCAAATCATAAAAGAGATCAGGCTTACTGGTTAGATAGAAATTGGTGGAACCCCCAGCACTATGGTCCTTGGGAACCGCTGCTTTAGAGGGTTTAGGTTTAGAAAGGAATATTTGTTCTAAAACTTGTTCTAAAGCAAAACTTGTAGTTAAGACAAATAAGACATGGATGTCTTCCTTAGATAAGAGGATCCCTGGTAGCATAGCAGGTTACAAGCTGGGCTGCTAAGAGTTAAAGACAGCAGTTCAAAACTACCAGCCACTCTTCGGGAAAAAGAGGAGACTTCTGACTCCCATAAAAAGTTACAGTCTCTACAAGGAACAGTTCTACTCTGCCTTATAAGGTCACTCTGAATAGGAATTGACTCGATTGCAGTGAGTAATTGGATAGTGAGGAAGTTGGGTGCAGAATGGAGTCTTTTCCTGTCTCCCACTCCAAGGATTTTAAATTTTTTTCAGTGCTATGCTTGTAAACAAGCTTGAGAATTCTGCAAACTGATAAGAGTTAATTGTGGTGTTTATTACTTTCCATGGTGTGGGATATAAAAAGGCTTTTCCACAGCTTGTCTCTCCTAAATAGATGTCAGACCTAGGACAATGCTTTGCGACTAGTGGTAAGTGATTGCAGCAGAGTCGGAAACAAGCTGCTCAGAAATGATCTCCCTGAAGGCATCAGCCATCCAGAGCGATCCAGACACTGTTGTTTACCCCACCATGGCTGGGGCTCACTCCCTGCTGTTAAGGACAGTGGAGTGCTTTCCCTGGAGAGCTCAGGATGATCAAGGTTAGGCTGCCATCTTGAATCTAGGATCCATCTTGTCACATGTGTACCCTTAACCCCTACTCTTCCTATTGCATGTATAATATACCCCTAGATTGCCCCCCTCCCATTGCTGTACTGCCTATGGCCAACCCCTTCCTGTGATATATGTCGTTACCTGTAATCAGGGGGCTTGCATGCCCCCAGGTTTAAATATCTATGCCTTGGTTAGAAATAAATCTCGCTCTCTTCCTCTCCTCTCCCATCCCCATGTGGACCACCAAGAGGGGCTGAGGTGAGACGCTACCATGAAATGTGTCTGGCTCCTCTATTTTACTCCCTCTTCTCTTATTCTCTATGGCTTTACTGTAATCTTGGCATATTGTCACCATACAATTGCTCCTACCGATCTGTGATATTGCTAGGGACTGGTTTACCCAGATTCCGTGGTATAAATTCTCCCCCATGACTGAATCAAGTTATCAGCATGATGTACTGAACATGCAGTTATGAGAAGTTCTCAGATTTTCACTACATGATACCATTTGTTAGGTAGCTAGATGTAATTATATATTGTGAAATATCTATGTGTTTTCCGATGCTCTTAGGCGACCCTTGTGAAAGGGCCATTCAACTTCCAAAGGGGTCATGACCCTCAGGTTGAGAAACCCTGAATTAGAGGAATGTGTGTTTTGCCCTTACTATATTGCACCCTTCTGTGAGGGGATGTCCAGTTGTCTACAGATAGGCTTTGGGTCTCCACTCCAACCCCCCTCATTTGCATTGATACAATTGTTTTTGGTTTTCTGATGCCTGGTATCTGATCCTATCTACACCACGTGGCCACACAGACTGGGGTGCTTCTTCCATGTGGGCTTTGTGGCTTCCCTGGTGGATCTTCAAGCCTTTAAGACCCCAGACACTATCTTTTAATAGACAGACACCTTCTTCTGTCCCTTCTTCTTTGTTGTGGGTTTTTAAAATCCATTATTCTTTTTTTCACATCACTGCCCTGGTGGGAGTAGGAGACCCAGTCTTGCTCCTGGAGAGCTGCTGCTGGATTTGAACCACCAACGCTATGGGCCACAGTCCTGCACACAACCACTGTGCCACCAGGGCTCAGCCCAAATCCCTTATTCTTAAGGACTGATTTGTACTGTTTGACTCTTGCATACGTAGTACCCTTTTGAGATATTCCCTTTGAGGACTCAGGAGATCCAAAATGAACACATTGCCCATTGTAATGTGAGTGTGTAACAGGAGGCTTGCAGGCCTCAGGTCCTGTAACACCCTATTGTTGGATAGACTGCACTCTTCTCTCCTTCTCACTTCTCCGGAGAATGGAGTAAGCCCCCTGCACTGAGCTGCCTGTCTTCTTTCTAGTCTGTAATTGTGCACATTGTTCTGTAGGACTGTTCAACTGTGGGCTGGACCTCACACAGTTGTAGATTAGTTAGGTGCCATCGAGTCGGTTCCAATCCATAGCAACCCTGTGCACAGCAGAACGGAACACTGGCTGGTCCTGCGCCACCCAAGTGTTGCTTATTCTCGAGCCCACTGTGTTGATCCAGCTCTAGAGGGCCTTCCTCTTTTTCAAAGTGCTTTACCTCACCAGCCACGGTGTCCTTCTCCAGGGACTGGTCTCTCCTGACCGTATGTCCCAAGTATGTATGAAGAAGTCTTGCCACCCTTGCCTCAAAGAAGCACTCTTTGGCCATATACCTTTGTTGAGCTAAGTCAGTTTGCCCTTTTGACAGTTCAGGGTACTTTGAATACTTTTTTGCCAGCACCACAATTCAAATACATTGATTCTTTTTTTGGGGGGTGGGGGGTGGGGGCGCATCTCTGCTCTCCGGTGGTGGGAGTAGGAGGCCCAGCCCCACTGCTGGAATTGAACCTCCGTCCCAGTGGGCCGCAGTCCCGCGCACAACCACTACACCACCGGGGCTCAGCCCCTTTTTTTTTGTGGGAAATACATTGATTCTTTTTTGGTCTTCCTTACCCAGTGCCCACTCACACTGTCTGCCGGTTTGTTGTACTGGGGTGGATTGTGTGTGTTGCTGTGATGCTGGAAGCTCTGTCACTGGTATTTCAAATCCCAGCAGGGTCACCCAAAGTGAACAGGTTTCAATGGAGCTTCCAGACTAAGAACAGACCACAAAGAAGGATTTGGCTGCCCACCTCGGAGAACGTAGCCACTGAAAACCTAAGGCATAGTTTCAAAAGATCGTCCAATGCAGGATGCTAAGATGCAAGTGATTTTCTGAAACTTCCTTCAGGAAGGATGGTCCAGAAAACTTGTTGTTTCAGGGAAAGATGGATGCCAAAACACTAGGTCATTTCCAAGGAATGTCGGGACTAAAGTGTTAAAAGGAAACAAGGACCTTCCTTCTAAACTATGAGTCAATGGAGGGAAAATGCCTCCCCCTAGATTCTAGAGCCCACAGATTTCTAGCCTCCTAAACTATAAAATATATTTCTAGTTTTTAAGCAAAAGAAAAGTATACTGAAAGCATGTTATTTACAACCAATCTTACCATGTTAAAGCAATGTAGTTTGATTTCTATAAACTAGTCTTTTTGTTTGTTTGTTTTGTTTTTGGGGCCTCACTGCCCTCTGGTGGTGGAGTAGGAGGCCCAGCCTTGCTGCTGGATTTGAACCTCTAACCCAGTGGGCCGCAGTCCTGCGCACAACCACTACACCACCAGGACTCAGCCCCTCTATAAACTATTCTTAAGTAACACCTGCACTATAAGTATAATTTTTAGAAAATCTACCTATCTTTCTCCTGCGCACATCCACAGTGCTTGTGTGTGGGACTGCGGCCCACTGGGTTGGCGGTTCAAATTGAGCATCAGCTCTCCAGGAGCAAGGCGGGGCCTCCTGCTCCCATAAGAGAGCAGTGATGCCCCCCCCCCCAAAAAAAAAAAAAACCCAAACAAACCTTTTGATTATCAACTAGTTAAAGGCTTACAGAGAGTTCATAATTTTATATTCAACAACTCGTGTATTTTGATTCAATTCATCCATTGCAATCACCTCAATACATCATAACATCCCACTCCCTCCCTGTGTTTCCATCCCTCATTCTTTCCTAACCCTTTGAACTTTGTCTTTGGATAAATGCTGCTCTTTTGATCTCCACCCGTTGGTTATTCTAACATGGGGGTGAGCTCACAGGGGTCACCCGATTCATAAGAGTTGCAAAATGACAGTGATGAGGTAGCAACAACAATAATTGTATGGTTGGGGCCACCACAACACAAGAAACTGTACAAAAGGGTTGCAGCATGAGGAAGGTTCAGAACCACTCCTCTAAAGGGGCGCTATACAGGATAATCAACAAGATGGCAGTGACTTTTTGGTTAGTGGCCACAGAACTAAAGAAAAAGGGCACACTCTCTAGGCTTCCCTATATAACAGGGGAAATCACCAGAAACCATCAATACCTGCTAACATCACGTGCCTTACCAAGGAGAAGCTGTTCCAGCCATCACATTAGGGGTGAGTTAATGAAATGTTGGACTGGAATGGTCCTCAAATGCTGTTATAAATATCTAAATGGGGTCCTAGGCAAAAAAAAAGAAAAAAAAAGGTCTCCCAGCCCTGGGATGATGTGATAAAAGTGAATGTATCTTTGCATATGAGAAGGACATAAATTTTATTTTCTATAACTGCTGTAATTTCACTTGAAAATAGGTTTTCTTTGCTATGGTAATGAGGTAAGATTAGTGTAGAGTGTATCTGTATATGTTAGATTCCTCGGTGGAAATACTGGTCTTTGGCTTCACAGAGAAAAAATTCACACTGAAGCCTGGATTGTGATCCAAGTGAGTTTTTATAAAGGATAGAAGAAGTTTCAGGTTTTCCACAGGCACCCTCTGGGCACTTCACACCCACATGTGAAAATCTGAGACCAGAGAAAACCGCAGCACATTCAAGAAACAGCTGGAAAAGAATGATCTCTGGACCCTGTTTTTTTGTTTTGTTTTTTTGGAGGGGGAGTGGGGTTTCTGCTGGGAGGCATGGTTGAAGGTACTGGTCAGACTCCTTCTGCTGAATTAAGCCCATCTGGCCTAGTTTGGGGGGCCCTCCCAAGTGTACTGCTTTTCTGTCTCAAAAGCCTGAATTTGTGCATGCCCTCTAGTCTTTATCGGCTTCCAACTTCCTCCTGGAAAGGGATAAGGGAGGCCTTAGCATGTGCAATGGTTCTCCACCTTCCTAATGCTGCAACGCTTTCATACAGTTCCTCATGTTGTGGTGACCCCTCAACCATACAATTATTTTCGAGACTTCATCACTGTCATTTTGCTACTGTTATGAATCAGGTCACGCCCCACAGGTTGAGAACCACAGATGTAGAGGGCCAACCCCTGGGTTCTGCCTCTAGCTGCTGCCTAACAAAACAAGCAGGAAAGTGAGCTGGGGGAAAATGTACGCCCAAGGCGCCACTGCAGAGTGGGTATCTTCAAAGACTGAGGAATTCAGCTGAGATAAGAACCTCCTGGACTTCCCCCAAGAAGAGCCTTTTCGTAGGCCAGCACCCTGAATTTGAACTAGACTCAGGCTCCTAGACAGTGAGAATGAATTTCTGCTTGCATAGCCATCCATGTGTGGTATTTTTGCGATGGCTCTTATGGCCATTGAGTGAATTGACTCATAATAACCTTGGAGGGTAGCATAGAACTGCCCCTGTGGGTTTCTGAGACTGTATATATCTGCAGAGCAGTAGGAAAAAAAATCACTGCCATTGAGTCAATTTGAGGATTAAGAGTGTAGGGGTGGAGTCTAGCCTGTCAATCTGGAGGCAGTCAATGAGACCTCTGTGCGGACAGGGTCTCCTCTGAGAATTCTGGAAAATCTGGTACTTCCTTGTTGGAAGCAGGAGTCACTCTTGTTCCCTTGGAGACCCTCAACTGACAAGGCTCACTTCCTGCGAGACATCCCTGAGAAGCCACATGGAGCTACCCTGATGCAGCCCTGGGTGCTGAGAAGCCATGCAGAGACCCCTGCCAGCGCTGAGATGTTTACATTGCTTCTGGAGTCAAAGACTTTCTATCCACCGGTCTGTGATCTTCCACATTCGGTGTCAACACATGTGTTTTATGAGTCTGCAGAGGACTTTATAGATTGCTGTGGGACATGTGGTCTAATATCAGACGTATGGACTTGATCTGGACTGGGCTGGGACATTTTTCAATGTTCAATTGCTCTTGTGTATAAACCTCCTTCCTATACACGAGTTTCTAGAAGTTTGTTTCTTTAGTCTACCCAGAATAACAGTTATGAAGAAGCAATGAAACAAATTTGATGGTTGGGGGCGGGGGGGGTCACTACACCTTGAGGAACTGTATGAAAGTGTCGCAGCATTAGGAAGTATGAGAACCCCCACATTCTGAACTGTCGCTTGGTCTACGTTATAGGTGCTGATGATGCCATTCCACTGCCCTGTAGTCAGTTCTGACTCATGGTCACTCTGAAGGGCCAAGTAGAATCTTTGCAGGAGCAGAAAGCTGCTTTTTTCTGGAGTGGCTGTTTGGTTCACAGTGCTGCCCTCTTGGCGTTAGCAGGTCAACAACTAACCCACTCTGCCACCAGGGCTCTACCGTTATCAAAAATAACAGAAACTCAAATAAATGGAAGCATGAGGTTTATCCTGAGCCGTTAGTCAATATGTACTTAGGGGGATAATTCTGAGTTTTAAAAGAAGGTAAATGGCTTGAGGCTTACTGGGATAGTTAAGGTTTATCATGCCAACCTGGCCACTGAACTCAAGTAGGATTAATTGAAGGGCGGAGAGATAAACGGCTGGGTGAGCCTTGCCTTTCTGACCTCTTGCTCTCTGATGGTCAGACCAGGGTGCAGCTGCGTTAGCTAGTTTCCTGCTTCGGCTGGCAAGACTCACTTCCTGCCAGGCATCCCTGAGAAGCCACATGGACCCTGATGCAGTCCTGAGTGTTGGGGAAGTTGTGTCGAGACCTCTGCCAGTGCTGAGATGCTGACACACTCACTGATTCCATTCTCCTTCTGCATTCAGCGGCGTCATTATGTGTGCCGAGTTTGAGGAGGACTTTGTAGATCGGTGTCAGACATAGGGACTCACATTGGACTTATGGGCTTGGACTGGACTGGAATGCTTGCTTAATGCACACTTACCCTTTATACGAAACTTTTATAAAATATGAGTGTCTATGAATTTTGTTTCTGTGGTCTACCAGATTAGCACACTTAGCAAGAGGAGGGAGAAGAATAGAAGACCGACCATCCTAACTTGGGGTTGGCATTGGGGTTGGCTAGCAGCAGTGTGAACTCACCAGTCACTCCAAGGGAGGGAAACAAGGCTTTCGACTCCCGTCAAGAGTTGCGGTCTCAGGCGGGGAGAGGGAGTGGGGATCCAACCAACTCAGGGATGAGGGAACAATAAGAGATCTAAAACTGAGGGCGAGGGTATCTGATGCTTGGTGGGGGTTGATCACGTGCAATGTATCCTAGAGAAATACTGAGAGCCACATGGAGGGTGAGCCTGATAATGGAACAGGGGAATGGTGACAGAAAATAGAAGAAAGAAATAGGAGGCAAAAGCGATTTATAGAGGTATAGCTATAGGCGTGTATATATATACTAATTTATAATGAAAGGGATAGACCAATATACATATCTCTATATATTAAGTATTAAGATAACAGATAGACTTTGAGCCTCTACTCAGTGCCTCCCTAAACACAACACTTTGTTCTAATAACCTGGCACTCTTTGATACTCACCTTCTTGACATGATCACTGAAGTCAAAATGGGTGAAGAAAGCAGCTGGTGTTGCTATCAAAAGACACAGCATCTGGGGGCAGCAATTCTCAACCTGTGGGTTGCGACCCCTTGGGGATCAAACCCTTTCACAGGAGTCACCCGGTTCATAACATAGCAAAATTACAGTTATGAAGTATTAATGAAATTAATTATGGTTGGGGGTTACCACACATGAGGAACTCTTTTAAAGGGTCTCAGCATTAGGAAGGTTGAGAACCACTGGTCTGCGGTCTTAAAGGCTTGAAGTTAAACAGGCAGCCCTCTAGCAGGGAAGCAAATAAGCCCACATGGAAGAAATACACCAGTCTGTGTGATCACGAGGTGTCTAAGCGATCAGTGGTATTAAAAGATCCCAAACAGGGCTGAGCCCCGGTGGCGTAGTGGTTGTGCGCGGGACTGCGGCCCACTGGGACGGAGGTTCAATTCCAGCAGTGGGGCTGGGCCTCCTGCTCCCACCACCAGGGCAGTGATGCCTAAAAAAAAAAAATAAATAAATAAAAGATCCCAAA
Organism: Nesogale talazaci; assembly: GCA_004026705.1. Classification (NCBI taxonomy): domain Eukaryota; kingdom Metazoa; phylum Chordata; class Mammalia; order Afrosoricida; family Tenrecidae; genus Nesogale; species Nesogale talazaci. Next base: position 18,319 of record PVJH01034991.1, read on the forward strand.
CAATTATATTGATGTGAATGAGGGGCTTGGGGTGGAGACCCAAAGCCCATCCGTAGACAATTGGATATGCCCCCACAGGTGGGTTATAACGAAGGGATGATTCAACCAAGATTCATTATCTCACTGACAAAACATGTCATTCCTCTAGTTCCTGAATGCTCTCCACCCCTACCCCCCCCCCACTACCATGACCCAGTTCTACCTTACAAGTCTGGCTAGACCGTAGTATACACATTGGTACAGATAAGAGCGCTGGACACACGGACTTCAGGACAGATAAACCCTTCTGGAACAGTAGGAGTAGAGATGGGGGGATGGTTGGGGCGGGGGAACCCATCACAAGGTTCGATATATACTCGCCCAAGGGGACGAATAACAGAAATGTGGGTGGAAGGAGACAACGGCCAGGGTAAGATACGCCATAATAATGACAACCTATAATTGATCACGGATTCCTGAAGGCGGGAGGGGGAAAAAAGGAGCTTATACCAAGGGCTCAAGTAGAAAATGTTTTGGCCATGAGGATGGCAACATAGGAAGAAATATGGTTGATACAATAGATCTATGGGATGGAGCAAGAGCCCCCAATAAAATGATTAAGAAAAAAAAAGTTACAGACTCGGAAACCCACAGAGGACGGGCTCCACCGTCCGCTGGGCGGCTGTGAATCGGCCTCACCTGGGTGGCAGCGCGTTTTAGCCTTGGGGCATTTAAAGGTAGCGTCCGCGTGGGGGCTGGACCTTGGGCTTTGAGCGGGGCTGGAGCGCACAGTTGGGGTCCGGCCTCGCGCGTCCTTGGCTAAGAGTCAGCATTTCGGGGTACGTTCGCGTGCTGGCGCCCGCGGAGCCCCCGGACCCGCCGCCGACCCCGCGCGCCGGGCGCCCGCAGCCGCAGGCGGTCGGCGAGGCGCAGAGCGCCGGGGCCGCGCGGCGCGGCGCGGCGTGACGTGACGTCACAGGGGCGGGCCGGCGGCGGAGAGCGTGCGGGCGGGCGCGGGGAAGGTGTGCCGGGGGCCGGCCGGGGGCGCGGCGGCATGGGCCGGGCGCGACGTCACGGGGCGGGGCCGCGGGCACGCCGGGGGTAAGCGCGTCGTGGCGGGCGGCGGCGCTCAGTGGCCGCGAGCGCCCCGAGCAGCATCCCGTCATGTCTCTGAGGAGCAGGCTCTGGCGTTTCCTCCCGAGCCAGGTGCACGGCGCCCTGCAGAAGTCTGTGCACTCCGTGGCTGTGATCGGAGCCCCGTTGTCCCTGGGACAGGTGAGGACGCGGACCTGGCGTCGGAGCCGGGGAGCGGGCAGGGGGCACGATCCCCGCCCCCTCGGATCTTCAGAAAGCGGGGCGGCGAGGGGTCGGTCGGCGGGCTGCGGCGGCTGGGCCCCGGGGCGAGCACGTGCGGGGTCTCCTCGAAAGAAGAGGGGGCCGGCCGGCGGGCGCCCTGGAGGGGATGCGGGCCGGGGCGCAGAGCTGGCGGGTTTCCAGCGGCCTCCCCAGAACCAGCAAGGAAGCGGTGGGTCAGGCTCGTTGGGGGTGGAGGGGAGGGGAGGGGAGCGGGGGAGGTGGATAAAGCAGCCCGAATCCCTGGCGGAAAATAGCGGGAGAAGGGATTAGAGGGAGTGACCGCGGAGGGTTGAAGGCTTTCAGGGTCCATCTTCTCGGGAAGAACCTGACCTGCGAAGAAAGCTGGAGCAGGCAGCCCCCAGCGCTGGAGGACTGAAGGGCGGGGGG
>PVJH01034992.1:0-20104 GCA_004026705.1 Nesogale talazaci
GGGCACAGTGAGTGCAACGGTGGGCTCAAGCAGAGGTGAGGGTGGCACAGGACCCAGTAGCACTTCATTCTGTTCTGTCCTAGGGTGGTGACCAGTTGCCAGGGTTGACTCAACAGTGCCCATCCACACCACCGCTGGTGGAAAGCCTAGTGACATTTTGCACTGGTGCCACGGGGCTGCTGCAGGTTCAACAAGTGAATCCAGGTGAAGTCGCCAGACAGGGCTTCTCAAGGGGAGAGAAATATCCAAACATAGTTCACATGATTGGGAGACAGTTGGGCTGGTAGCAATGGGTGTGGGGGCACCTTCAGTGGGACACCAGGGAACAGGCTACAAGGCATAGGCCAGCACAAGGGAGAAATGCCTCCACCCAGAATGTGCCCAGTGCTTCCCATACCCCTGACTTAGCAAGTGCTAGCCCCTCATCAAGCATCTCCCCTTTCTGTGCCGGACAGCATGTGGCATTGCAGAAGCAAGCAGGGAGTCTCCTTTTCTAGACTTTTCCAACCAAAGACCACCACCCATATCTGGGAGTTCCTTCCCTCTGCCCTCTTTGCACAGAGCTGTGTCCAGTTCCATGTCCCGCCCCACCCCCCAAGACACACACAGCAGGAACACCTAGAAGAATGATTTCCTAGCCACCTCTACGAGATCTCCTCCCCTTAGGCAGGACACTGGGCTGTCACCATGGGTGTGGGGATCACTCTAAGGAGGCCAGCCTCAGAGAGGAAGGCTGGAGCCAACCAGTGTCTCCCAGAGAGCCGCCTCTCCCATTCCCATCCATGAGGATTTTGACAAAAAAAAAAAGCCATCCCTCCCAGAATTGAAAATGGCGGTTCATGCAGAAGACAGAAGTCAAGCTTCACCCCTTCTCTCCATGATCCAGCACACTTTGAGCTCACACTCCAGCGTGCCCGGGACACTAAGGATCTCTGCTGGGGACAAGGCATCGGTGGGAGCAGTAGGTTGCAGAGGGGAGGTGGGGTTTCAGTCTCACTGATTCCTGGCTCGGGTCTGCCTGCCTCCTTTTAAGCGGTGCGGAGACCCACATGACGGTGCTAAGTGCTAATGGTGTTCTACTAGTCACTCACTCTGCATGAAGGCAGCGGAGGTGACTCATTAAATTGTCATCTTGAACATGTTACTCTTTCGTGAGCAAACTCTTCTGAGACACAAGCTGCCTATATTACCTCACAATACGTCTCCCACAGAGATGGCCCACATGAAGTTGCTAATTTCCCATTCCTAAATTCCATACAATTTCTTTAAACCTGGCCCAAGTATGTGAAAGGCTATGAGGAGCAGTATCTTGGAAACTGAACGGTAGGATATCCAGGTTGGCCTCTGTTATCAAATGGCTACCCTAAAGGTTAGCAGAGCCGCTGTCATGGGTGAAGTGTGTCCTCCCAAAATATGAGTCATCTTGGCAAGGACTGTGATGCCCCGGTTTGGCGCTGGTGTGAAGAGGCCGTGTGTCAGTGCTGGAGGATGCCTGTGAGGAGATAGGCTGGGTGCAGGTGATCTGTTATAAGAGGATTACAGAGGGGAGGCAGCACCTTTAATCTTGTCACAACCCTGATCCGATACCAGAGAAAATTCCCTGAGTGTGGCTTATAACACCTCGGATTTTTCAAGAGATAAAAGCAGCCAGGAAAAAAGAGCTAGAATGGAGAGCCCAAAGCCCTCAGGCAGCCTTTGACCCATGTCCCTGCATTGGGAATCGCCTAGACGCGGGGGAGATTGGCGTTAAGGGACAAGGAGATCTCCGAGGGATCTCGGGCCTTCAGATGCTGAAAGAAGACACGGCCCGATCTGAACTGTGAGCCCACGGAGTGAGAAAGCCTTCCTCTCAAACTGGTGCCTGCGTCTGGACTTCCAGTATCTCCACCACGGGTCAGTCCTACTCGAGAGCGCTTTAAAGCATTGACAAGCAAGGAGGTTTCTGTGAAGACTCAGGTGTGCCTCACTCAAGCCGTGATGTTTTCTGCTGCACCATGGGTGGGTGAAAGGGCTTCTTGCCCAGGGAGCGAGAAGACTGCAGAAGGATGGATGGATCTGCAGGACGGCATTGGTGAAGAATATCCGCTTATCGGTAACTGCCAGAGAAGCAAGCCCGTCTGTCTTGGAAGAAGTCCAAACAGGAGGCTCCTTAGAGGCAGGAATGGCAAGACCTCATCTCCCGCACTTTAGACATGTTGTCTGGCGGGGGGGAGACCAGTCCCTGGGGAAGGACGTCATACTTGGTAAAATGCAGGGGAAGCCAAAGAGAGGGAGACTTCGGCATGGGGGCTGGTGCAGACCTGGGTGGTGTTTCATTCTGTTATGCACAGGGTGGTTACAGGGCAGAACCGACTTTCTGGGCCCTCACAACAATAGGCAGCTATGAAAGCATCAGTTCTGCTTGTTGAAGGCATCCCCTTGTGGCAGGTCCACTACGATAAGGGAGGCGGGTCCCTCGTCAGGCAGTACTGTCTACTTTCAAATAATCGGCCACTGCAGCTCCTCTAGGGCCAAACTTGGCTCTGACACAAACAGGGTGTCCCCGAGTCAGGCTCAAGTAGACAGAAACGAGTTTTGGGTTTTTACGATCAGGATTAGACACTGTAATCCTCAAATCCTTATCGGGGAAGAACAAGGGGACCTTTGTACAGGGTTGCCGGAGCCTGGACTTCCAAACTCACTGAGACGCCAGTCTTTTCTTGACTCGCCAACTTTCTTGTCTGGAGCTGTTCTGCCCTCTTAGCAGAAGCTTCTCCCCCCCGAGCCCGCTGGGATCGAGGAAAGCTGGAGGTCTGTCTCCCCTGCCCTCTGCCTGGCAAAGAGTCTGCAGAGTCTTTCACCAGGAGGCTGTCAGCAGAAGGGAGCCAGAGGGGGCCTTGGCTATTGCCAGAAGCCTGTCCCACCCAAAGCAGGAAGTCTACAAGAACACACCCACAGCTGCGGGCCAGTCTGAGGCTAAAGTGCCCATCCCGAGCTCAGCCCGGCGCCTCATAAAACCAGGCACTGGCTGCGTAAATAAGAAACATCTCAAAGGCGAGGTGAGGCTGGCGGGATCGATGTGTTCCTGGGGCCTCTCCCAAAACGACGGAGACCAACAGTGCTGACTCTCCTGAACCTTCTCCATGCTGTCTAACTTGGTGCCCAGAGCAGGCTCTCTCCTTCCAGGCTTAGATCAAAGGGGCCCCTGTGTTGACACTGGGGGAGAGGACGGGTGTTCCTGTACCAGCGGACCAGGCGCAGGGAGCAGGCGTGTCCTTTGGGAGACCTCTCTGAGGACATACTGCTGGGGAACACAGGCAGGATGTCTCTGTCACACTTGGCTGGCTTCTGTGTGAGAACCAGGGAGGGACCCAGGATGGAAAGTCAGTTACAAGAATCGCCTGGGCAGAGAAAGCAGATGTGGGCCTGTGGTGGCGGCCAGGATGGCCCGCCTTGGTGTCGGGTCCCGCCCCAGGGTTCTGCTTCCATGTCCGCCTCTCAGGTTAATCCTCTCGCCTTCTTGGGCTGCTTCTGTTGATGCAGGAACAAGATGCTAGACCACAAATGCAAAGGGCACCGGTTGGCCTGTCGGGCGTTAGTTGGATTAGCAGCGCAGCTGCAGATGCGCTGTGACATTTGCAATGTTGCCAGTCCTGAGTCATGCCACCATGTGCCATCAGAGGGGTCCCCAGCAGGAGCTCAGTCCTTCATAATCCTTCTGCAGGAAGAGCGCTTTCCCAACCAAGTGGCACTTTCACTACCTCTCTTGGGAGCATGGTTGACCCCACTTATACTCCACTGTTACAATCTTGTGCCCACAAGATGTCTGCATGTCGCTGGGCGGGCACGGGACTCGTGTGAGGCCACGGGATAAAGAGGAGGCCCTGCAGTCAGCGAACCCCAACCTCAAATGCCTGTTCTGCCCAGCTGATAGATCTGAGAAGCATTGGGTTCCCTGGTTCACCTCTCAGCCTCAGCTTCCTGACAGTGAGGTTGGCCTGCTCTGGCCCCTCGAGCTAACATAGGGGAAAGACCTAGGCCACCGATGTGCTGGCCACGACATGCCACCGAGTCCATGCTGACACACAGGGGCCTTCGGCACAACAGGAAGAAACTGCCCAGCCCTGGGCCAGCCTCACAACCCGTGGTCTCCCCGAGTTCATGCTTGCTGCCCCTCTATCCAGTCCCCTTGTCCGTTGACCTTCCCCTTGGCTCAGCATGGTGTCCTTTCCCAGAGACTGTTCTCTCCTGATTACACATCCAAAGTGCCCTAAGTGAAGTCTCCCCAATCCCCCATCTAAGCAATCGTCTGGCTGAGCTTGCTCCAAGACCAAGGTGGTGGTTCTTCTGCTAGTTTAGGTCTCTTTAATACTGTTCCCAACACCACAATTCTGAGGTGTCAATTCTTGGTAAAGAAGAGCTACGGTCCTCATTACCATCCTCCTCTTCAAAGACCATCCAACCAGGTCCTCTGCTCCACTGCACTCTCTGGTACTGACTCCTGGTGAATCTGGGAGCTGCCAGCCTGGTTTCACAAAGTTTGATGAAGCCTGCTGGTGCCAGGTCCTGGTATGGGCACTGTGGGCACGGCAACCAGAAACAGATAAGAAGATGGAGTCCCAGGCGCAAAGCTCAGCTCTTCTTTTGGGCAGTTTTGGTAATTAGAAAGTACTTCCCGATAAGTGACAATCAGGCAGCAGTCTTCTCTGCAAGTGGGAGGATTAAGAGAGAGCTTCCTTCCCTTCTATACTCAAGCATCATTTTTTCCTCTCCTTTTTGTGGACGGATAAACTCCACAAGACAGAAAAGTACCCATGACCCAAGAGTACAGCTTGAAGAATTTCCACAAACTGAGCATGCTCATGCAACCGCCTTCCCTGTCAGGAGCATGACTATCACTCTGGGTACCTCCAGCTGCCTTTTCCACTGCAATTCAGCCCAAGGATAATCACTATGCTGAATGCTGAAAGCATAGATTTATTTGACCCATTTTACCATCTTACATTATCTTTATTATTATGTTCACATGACCTAAAAATGAATGATTTCTTTTATATCAGAGTCAGCACGAAGCTAGTACCTACAAATCAGAGGTCTCAAATGCCCAACTTTTCCATAATTCGATATCTCTCCATCATCCACAGCCTCAACTATTTCTCTTCCCCTCAGACTCCTCCTTCAATCTTTGGATTTGGTCATTCTCTGCAAGGTCTCATAGAACTCACAAACTGTACTTGGCGTTAAGTCATTGAATGCGAAGGGAACAGACTACATCTTTGTCTCAGGATTGACTCAGAAGTATCAGGGACAACTCAGGCACCAGCTTTTGACCAGGAAAGCTTTGGCTAATCCTTGCTGTTGGGCCCTGCTAAGAGCCTTGTCAGGCGAGTGTTCTCGATATTAGCACCCTGGGCCAGCAAGCCCCACTGCAGTGGTCTCAGGCTGGTCCCTTGGTTCTTACCATCTTGCATGGTTCTTCCTCTTGCAGCTGCTGTGCTGTGGACTCTCCCTGTGCTCTCTGTTCCTTACAGTCCTCCCTCGGTCCGTCTCCGGGACTATTATGCTCTCAGTGCAGGGACCCCGGAACCCCAAAATAGGCTCCATTCCTACCTCTTCTTTCTTGTGATAGTGAGGTCTCCTTCCCCCACATTTGGGATAGCTTCTTTTCAGTCTGGATGACAAAACCCATCAATCCCCTCCTTGGAGTTCCATATACCTTATTTACATGATCCCACCCCCATAAAGGCAGTATGCACCTTATTTGCATTATTAGCAATGCTGTCCAATCTCCTTTTCGGGACACCTTATTTGCATAGTCCCACTCAATTACTTTGAAGGAGTCACAAAGTCATGGTTATATGGACCATATTAAGTATTTCACTGCATCACATAAAATTAATTATTTTGAAGTGTATGAAACCAGCACCTTGATATAGTTCCAAAAACATTTTCATCACCTCAAAATAGAAACCTGTGCCATTAGCAGTCATTCCTCTGCCCACCTTCTCCTGGTAGCCACTGGCCTGCTTTCTGTCTCTGTAGATGTATCTACCCAGGCTGTCTCATATGAATGGAATCATACAATACATTACCTTTTATGTCTGGCTTCTCTCACATAGGTTTTGAGGTGATCCCAGTGTAGTATGTACAAATATATTTTCCTTTCCAGAAATAAATAATATTCCATTGTCTGGGTAGAGCACATTTTATTTATTCATTTACCTGTTGGACATTTGAGTTATTTCCATCTTTTAGGCATTGACTAGAGGGCTGCTACAAACATGTAGTAAAATGTATTTTATGAAGCCCCACATCCAATCATTTTGGATATATATTGACACTATACTTAAAAAAATGTTATTCATAGAAGGTTCTCCATTCCCCTAATATGGCTTAGCATAGTATGAGCATATTAAGACAAACAATACAAAGGTTTCTTTTCGATCAGTATGTCATACTTTTGTGGAATTCTCGTTTCTGATGAGTCTCACTAGAATATAAACTCCTGGTCTCCCGGTGACTGACAGTGGGGTGTTGTTTCCAGTACCTGTGGGTTCTCATAAGTATGGACTGAGTCAATAGATAATGACATCCAATCCCTGAATATCAGCATACTGAGGAAAGGGGACTCAGATTCAAAAGCCAGGAGTATGGAAGGAGTAGGACCCACCTCCCCTCCCTCCCCCGTTGGGACTGGACATCCCTGGGCACAATCCTGATTCATCACACTCTTTGAATCTCAGGCAGCATTTTTGTCCTGCCTTCAAGTATTTTCACAGACACACACACACACACACACACAGCAACAACCACAGTTGTCAGGCATTTCACAAGAACCTATTCTGTGGTACTAGGCTCCCAGAACAATCCAGGGAGTGTCAATTATGCTCCAGGCATTCTGTTCATCATGGTGAGTCAGGGATGAAGTAGCCAAACTTACCACCCACATTTAGCTTCCGGGCTCAAAGATGACACAGGTGCATCAGCAGACAACTGCAATATTAAAAAGGGTACCTGTCGTCATCAGCCAGTGACGCACAAAGTGCCATGAAAACATAGAAAAATGAAGAAGATTTTGAAGGAAAGGCACCATGGAAGAGATGGCATTTGAAGAAGGCTAGATCGCTAGATCACGAGAGATCTCTAGATCAACTCTAGAGAAGACAAAAATAACAATAGGCTGATGTTGGGCAGTGAGCACCAACCACAGGCAAACTGGTTGTTTCTGGCCAGTTGTCTGCTGTGTTCAGTCTGGGAGTCTATCCTGATGGGCGTAGAATTAGAAGTCAAGCTGTACTTATAAAAGATGACAAATATCAAGCTGGGTAGAAAAAAATTATAATATGAGGACTATACCCAATAAATTTAACACTGAGAGAACTACTCTTTAACAGCTATTTAATATTCCAGTTTATCCAGTTTTCCAAATAATCTCCTTTATAGCAGTTTTCTCCTTTGATAAGCTCATGATCCAATCAAGCATTAATCACTGCATTTGGTTGTCATGTCTTTTGGTTTTCTTTAGTCTTGTGGGGTCCCACTGCCCCTCCTTTTGTGTTGTAATCTTTCAAGACATGGACATTTGCAAAGCGTCTGTGTTACTTGAGTTGTAGGATATCCTGCAGTGTCAATGAACCTGATTCCCACCCTCTCCTCCCCTGCCTTTGATTCAGGTCAGAGATTTTGCAAGAACAACACAAGTGGTAGCAATGCACCCATCAAGACCCACAGAATCTCAGTCTGCCCCATTGTCTGTAATGCTAAGTGTGACTACTCGATTAAGATCACTCTCCATTGAACGTTCCTTTGTTCCTTTGTAATTAATAAGTAATCTGTAGAATGTTAACTTGGGGGCCATCCGAATATCTGCTTCCCCAAATTGGAGTTGTTTTTTAATCACTGCAATTATTGTGATCCCTCTATAACAGATTTGAGCAGTAATGGGAGGACAGAGGCATGATCTTCATTCACTTCACTATCTCCGTAAATTCCATTTGGCGCTGGTTAATGATAATGAAGCCTTTGGCACTTTTTTTCCTATAGATGCACTTACAGAATAGAACTGCATTTAAAAAATGCATTACACCAGAGCAGAGTGAAAGCAATTACCAATACTCAATTACTCTAGCATCGCTTCATCACTGTGGGTACTCTTAAATGCAATGCACGGGTGGTTTTGAGTATCATGAACATTGGTCTACAATAGCAAAAGGTGCCCCAAAGACGTCACTGACTCCAAGTCTGACAAGATGTCATCCCAACCCCTTATCCCAGCACCGACCCCCCCCCCCTACAGAACCACCCCCATCTTCCATCTTCTCTCACAGGATTCCCTTCAGGCCTGCCTCTCTGGTCAAACGGAACATTTCTCCTTATAGTAAAATCCCCACCCCACACTTTCCTTTCACTCCTTCTGATAACCTTTGTCTTGAAGGCCCTGATCCTAATCATAGAACTTCCCAATCTAGCTCAGCCTTAAAAGCCAAGGCCAAATGTTTGTGTTCTCGCAGACTTTTCCCTATTGAAAACAGGAGTTTTCCAGGCATGTGGTACATGTTATTATTCAACGTGTGTCTTAATTTCATCCCCATCAGGATGATATGAAGACTGGTGCCCAAGTGGCCCATTGCCCATGTGTTCAGAACATCAGCCAAGTCCAAGTCCCCAAACTCTTTAAAAGAGTTTGGCATCTAAAAATAATTTTTAAAGCTTCTAGTTGTCACGTGGGAAATGGTGGAACAAAGTGATCTTCCTTATAAGTAGGATTCAGTGTCTTTTGATTCTGACCCTAGGTGATGGGGTGGGAAAGCTGTCAACTGCCACGGAGTCAACCTGGACTCAGGACCACAGAATCAAAGCCCTGCCTGACCCTGCACCGTGCTTACAATCCCCAATATGGCTGACCACATCAGCGTGGCTGTGGTGCCGACGACCTGTCTCACCAAAGGCCTCCCACACCCTGGCGGACTCCCTATTTTCCAGAGCATGACCAGCAATCCCCCTCGGCGAAGCGTCCAGAGCAAGGGCATCAGACAATGCTCTGTTGTTGTCCAGATAGTCCCCGTGGTTTTCACGGGCTCCTGGAGACTCATGTGAGACTCCAGTAACTCACTAGACCTTTCTCTCTGAGCCTGGAAGCTGGGCTGAAACCTGGGTGGCTCTGATGGCATTGGAACAGCGGGGGGCATCGTTTCCAGCATGATATCTACACGAAAACCACCACAGGACCCCAACCTGAAAGCGAGGCGGTGCATGCGGGCCCTGCCTATCTCTGAACGCAGCCCTGAGTTGGGCACATGGTGCTACTGCCTCCGCCCCCAGAACTGGCACAGTGCTTCTGCGTGGTAACTGCTCAGTGAGTAGCTGCAGACTGGCAGAGAGAAAGCTGAAGTCATTCCCACTGTTTTTCTTTCCACCCTCAGCAGCTCTCATCAGAAGCCTGAGACCAAGGCCCTCATTATCAGAGAGCAAGGAGCTGGAAAGCACCCCAACACCCCCCTCCCCCAGGGCATCTACCAACACTCTAGCCCAGATTAAGGACTATAGTACAAAGGTGTTTCGTTGCCAGGGGTTCGATGAGTAATTTTTTTTTCTGAAAGGGAGAAAAAGACCAAATATGTTTCAGGACCTCGGTTCTAGGCTGTGATCTTTGTTAGAAAGGTGCCATCTTTGTGCTCCTTGGGAAACTCTCAGGACGAGGCACACTACGGTTTGTTTCAAAAATAGACACCTGACAGGGTGGTGGTCAATCCTGCATCCCACCTCAGAGTGAAGAGTCCTCCTTTAGGTTGTGGACCTCCTCACCCCAGCTCCCTGAACAAGGTCTCCCACAGAAAGGATGGGGCCAGACAGGCCAGCTTACTGCATTGCCAGCAGACACAGCCCCGCCCCACCGCCAACCCCCACATGTGTTGTGTGTGTGTGTGTGTGTGTGTGTGTGTGTGTGTGTGCTGGAATGCTTGTCAATGGGTCCTACCTGAGACACAGATGCACCAGGTAAGGGATAGGCTGCAGTCAGGGCCTCTCTCCTGCATAGTCTGGACACATGATCCCCTCCTCTTGGAATGAGTGAGGCTTCCTGCTGGGAAGAGTGACACTGAAGTGCCCTGAGATGGCATGCAGAGAGCTGAATCTCAGAACCCCAACTAAGGGAATCCACCAAAGATGGGAGGGACCTGGGGTCCCGCTTCATGCAGAAAGAGCTCCTGGAAGCTGACAGACTCTGCTGGCAGACGAATCCTATGTTGAGTCTGCACGCCCTCTAAGTCCTGGCTGAACAGAGAAAAGCCTCACAACCCAGGTCCCCGAGCAGATCCCTGCGTCACTCTGCATATACCTGCACCCTGGTTATGCTGATGCACTAGTTCCTGAACTTGTCTGGGTCACACAGCCCTCTGAAAATCTGACAAAGGGTTTAGACTGGGGTGGTGGTGGTGGTAAATACATAAATATTATCTTAAAATAGTTTATACACATTATAATATATAATATAATGATAGCTGGTTGGTATGTATTTTTAATTATACAATATACAAAATGAAGGCATAATATATAAAATGTATAATATAAACACACATACTATATAGGTACATGTAAGCCTCACATATCTCATTATCCTGCATTTCAAATGTATGTCAATACTAAGGATCTACACTCTACTTTGCACATTAACAATGTCAAAAGGCAAACAAATAATCTACTTCTATTGAGTGGATTCTGCCTCGTCACAGCCCTATGGGACAGAGTGGAACTTCCACTGGGTTTCTAAGCCCATAGAGGAGCTAAAAGTCTCGTCTTTGTCTTAGAGAGCTGCAGGTGGGTTTGAACCCCTGAGCATGTGGTTAGCCAGCCAACACATAACAAATCATCCTGAGGCACAAGGTAAGAGGAACACTGTGCCGCTGTCCCGCTTAAGGTTAACTTGGCTGGGCCATAATTCTCAGGGGCCTGGCAATTACACAATTATTTAATTTGGCAGTGATGTAACAATGATCTTCCATTTTGTCATCTTGTGTGATCATCCTCCAACTTTTGTACAACGTTATTTTTGGAAACCCAACCATGTCGCTAAGTGAGAAGTCCGTATACACAAACAACACACACGCTCACACAGGGGTTCAAGAAGATTGTGGAAAAAAATATATCATCTTTTCATTCCACTTCTCCACAGACTTTTTGAAGATAATTTGGATATAGATAGGCAACATACGTTTATGTGCATCTCCATATTTCTGCAAGTCCACAGATGCCCTAACACCCAGGGGAGCCATCCAGGTGAAGAACTCTTATTTTTCCATCTTTCCCACAATCCAGCGAGGCTGGGTTTCCAGCCATCCACGGTATTAAAGTCACCAACAGAAGAAAGCCATTGTTTCCATCTGCAGTCTGCTGCTCCTCTCGGGCGCTTTTCTACAGAAGCGCGCTATGTCCGTCTTGGCTGTGACCTTAAGCATGTGGTCTGGAGAGGGGTCCGTTTCTTGGCCAGCCATACCCTCGCATCGGGGTCTCCGGGCTGTCAAACTGCACCTGACCCCGATCTTCCAGGAGGCCAGCCTGCTGGTCAAGGTGAGATTCCTGCTCAATGTTGTCCTGTCTGGAACACCGCCAATGTCGTGCTGGGTCTGCCTATGCCACGGAGGGCCCTGTCCCGGCACTGGGGACCGAGGAAGAGGAGCTGCCAGCTGTGCCATGGGCACCTGGTGTCCATTCCCCCCAACACACACACACACACACACACGAGAGTGAGCATGCACACCGGGCACGCACAGCCCGCTCTCTGCGGGAGGGCAGTGACCGTGAATGAATCAGCATTGAATCGGCACCGTCTCTGGCCTTGTCCAACACGGACACAGTGGCACGCTCTGCATCCAGATCGGCAGTTTGAGCCAGGACTGGAGATCTAGAAGGTTCTGTGGAAAGTTGGGTGGCGTCTGAGGTTGGAGCTCATGATGGGTGACACTTCGCCCAGCTATCCAGGCAACCAGCGCACAGCGCTGACCCCAGAAAGGCTGCCTCTCTCCCCACAGTCTCAAAAGGAAGCAAACCCCCCTCGTCCATCAGACATGGTGCATGTGTGGCTGCCTGTATGCCGTGTGGACTCTGCGCAGTGTGTATGCAGGTATCCCAGCGACAAAGGCACATTGTAGGAGTGTACTTCACATACTTTCCCCACAAACCCGTGCACCATGGGCCCTGCTCCAAGTCTGGAGGCAGACACGCACACAACAAGGAAAAGAGAAACTGCACGTGCATTTTGCAGTCATAGAGGCTTGGACTGGCGCTCGGGTCGAACGGGAGCACCTAATCTCTGTACGACCTTAGGGAGGATGCTTCTGTCTGTCTTATGGGATCCCCCCAGCCTCAGGATTCAAAGAGGGGGGTGAGGAAGAGGAAGGAGTGCCGCAGAGAGTCGATCTTTGTTCCTCTGTCCGTCCTTCGCCCAGCTCCAAAGGAGTCTGCTCAAGTCATCTGAGCGAAAAACCAGACGCCGGCACTTCAAACACTCCATCAGCCCCAGTCTCCCTTCTCCAGAAAAGGGGATGGTCCCCCAACCCACATCTGAAGAGGGGCCAGGATCACCACACACACACACACACACACACACACACACACACACACACCTTTCAGAGAGGACTTCTAATGACACTGTGTTCACTTTACACCCTGCAAAGCCTTGCCCCACATCTACCTCTGCCTCCGGAGTTAACTTGGCCTTCTCTGCCAAGTTGCAAGCTCCTGCTTTTAAAATGATCTCATATGTTCGGTAAAAGAGAGGGAGTGAGAGGACTTTATGGGATGGGAAGCCGGTTCATTTCCTGGGACGTTGACATAGGTCACAGGGGAACAGTTTATGTCTCCGGTGACATTTCTCCTGGGACTGCTCTAAGGAAGCGTAATTTGGTTTTTGTGCACAGCTTTCAAGGTTGACCTACCTCTGGTACAGGTGGGGCTGAAAACGTGTTTGGAGGCAGCTACAAGGACTCCTTTGACTGATTCGGGTGGACTTTTGAGAGAGAAAGCACCAGGCTTGGTAGAACGGTGGTGGGGGCAGGGCACAAGTAGAAAGGTGGCAAGCGGTTTGTGGGGGCTCAGACCCTGGGGACTGGCCCTCCCACGGGCTAAGGGGAGCCTCTCAGAGTGATGGCGACTCTTTGGGAGATGTGGTCACAAAGGAGCAGGAAGAAGAGCTGCCTAAGACACCCCTGCTCCAAGAGGAGTATGGTCTGAACAAATCCACTTCCAGCAAATCCTTCCAGTGGATTCGAACTCATGGAGATCCTGTCTAGAATTTCCAAGACTGCAAATCTTTCAGGGAGCAGATGAGCTCATCTGTCTCTCCCTGAAGCAGCCAGTGGGCACGAACCACCAACCTTGAGACTGCCAATCCAGTTCTTACCTCTACAATGCCCCTGGCGCTCCCCCCAAGAATCCTCATGTTACAGATATGAAGTCAAGACTCAGGAAAGTGAAGATGGTTCTTTAACCTCACTCAGGGAATAAGTGTTAAAACCTGAGCCCGATGGGGTCCAAGTTCCTAGCACGAGGTGGTTCTGTGGTGTAATTCTTGCCTTCCACGGAGGTGACTAGGTTCAATTCCCAGTCAGTGCACTTCGTACACACCCTGCTCCCATCCAGAAGTAGAAGCTGACACGTTGCTCTGACCTGAATCGGTTTCAGCAAAGTTTCTACAGTACACTCAATGGGTTACACAAAAAGGCCTATGAATTACTTCCGAAGATCAGTCAGTTAAAACGCCATGGATCCCAAAGCTCTGACCCTCAGTATCTCACGGGGATGGAACAGCACTGGACAGGATTTAGTTCCATTGTGCACGAGGTCACCATGAATCCAGGGTTGATTCAATGCAGCCAACAACCACAGCCACACTTTTCTGAACATTGAAGCCCTTGTCTCCTATTGCCAAAGGCTGTTTGGACGCCAATCTCCCAATGGGTGGTGGTGGGAAAGGGACAGTCAGACTAGGACAACAGAAGCCCCCAAAGATCCATAGGATGAGAGCTAGGGTCTAGAGGAGGCGGTACCAGGAGGTGTGACAGGCCATGGGAAGGACTGGAGTCTAGAAGGAGCTCTGAATGCATGAGCTAAGTCAGCCATGGGCAGATCCCATTAAGGAGACTGTCATTGTGTCCCTTGAGTTGATTGACATTTACTGAGGAGCTAGTATGTGTCGAGTGCTTGTTGTTGAAATGACAGGCAGTATACAAGGATACGGAGGCCTGGTGGCCCAATGGAAGCACTTGGTTATGAACCAACAGGTGCAGGAATCAAACCCACTCGCCGCTCTGTGGGAGAAAGAGGTGGCAGTCAGCTATCAGACAGATTCCAGCCTTCCAACCCCTATGGAGCCATCCTACTCTGCCCCACCGGGTCACTCCGAGTCTGGAACCAACACAATGGCCTGGGGCTTTGGGCTTCTGATACAGGATGATTGGCACAGGGTTTAATATCCAGATCTTAGCTCTGTATCTTCCATTTCCTAATTGCGAGACGTGGGGCAACTCACAAAGCCTTTGTTAGCTATTATTATGAATCCTCACAAGTAGACATTAGCTTTCCTTCTTCACAGGCAAGTCAAGTGGAATTCAGGGAGGCAGGGGGAGGCAGACCTGGAACCTCCATCTCTGCCCTCAAGCCCCTCCATTTGTGACACATGGAACCTACCACTCAGACACAGTGAATCAAGTCAGCACAGGTCCCTCCCCACCCTACCCCACCCCCCAAAAGTGCCTGCATTGCTAGATGTCAGAAAGACATGATTTGACATAGACAAATAAATAGAAAACCCATCAGGTGATGTTAAGTACGACAGAGACAAATGAAGGGCATAAAAGTAGTGACAGGGCCAGTGAGTCACTTGGTAGAGGTGGATCAGGGTCTGAGAAAGGCACATCTGAGTACAGACCAAAAGGGAGCGAGGGAGCCACATGGCTCTCTGAAGAGAGAAAAGTCTAGAACTCAGAAACAGTGCTACCAAGATTCTGAGGGCTTCAAAGCAGAGACATTTTCACCAACCAGTCGACAGCCTTTTCATTGCCTGTAGGCCCAGACAGACACCAACTGCATTTCATGGCTGAACAAGCCAGTGACGGGATAAGTAGTGTTTGTTATCTAACTAAATTGTAGGGGAAATGATGTGTGAATGAGAAAATTCTAACACCACCGTGGATCACTTCTGACAGTTTCGATTATGGTTTTGTTTAGTTAAGCACTTGTGCATTCTAATGAACTGCCTTATGGAATTATTAATTGGATCTGGGGTTTCCAGGGCTTTTCCATTTCTCTGAATCCTCCCCGGTGGAGAGGATATAGCTTTGGGAGGCTTTATTACAAAGTGTGGCTTCTCAACTAAAAGTCCTGGATAAACCAGATCCAGAAGTCCAAACCAAAACACTCATTCTCACGCCTGGTCTTTGAACAAGGCTGAAGACACAGAGAAGGCGACTTCTTGAAAACACAGAAGCATCGGAAGTAGCCTGAGCTGGAGGTACTGTGGTCTAGGATTGTTCATTAGGAAAGGATTCCAGTGGAGAAATCGCCAGAATTAATAGGCCACCTCTCCAAGAGCTGAGCTGTGCACTGCTGTAAGTACCCACTTCCAACCCTGACAGCTGAATAAATGAACAGCCTCCCAGATAAATGGCTTGTGTCCCACTACCCACCGATGGGAGATTTAGGGCATTGCTGACAGGCTGCTCTCTTGTCTTTCTCTGCAAAATGGAACGGTCCCAGCAATGACCCAGGACCTCCCTACCTTTAAATGGAATACCCAGAGTTGGGTTCCTGGAAATGCCCGCTGAGATCGAGGACAGGAGGTAGCGGGTGTGCTAGAGAGCGCTCTTGGATTCACAAGCAATCTGGTGGCTCCTCTGCTAACAAAGGTCAGCAGTTCGAACCCACCAGCCACTCACATAAGAGAGATGGAGAGATGCTTCTGTGGGGAATTACAATCAAGGAGACCTTAGCGAGAGGTTCGTTCTCCTCTGCTCCGTGGGGTCACAGTGCGTCGGAGCAGACACGATGGCAGTGAGGCTCAGGATGTAGACCCTTGGAAAGGAGAGGAAGGAAGCAGGATTTGTCAGAGGGAGGTGCTGAGCGGCATTCCATCTCAACAAAAGTCTCGCAGGAATTGATGGCAGTGTGAAAGATGAAAGAATTCCTCAGAGCTATCCTGAGGTGAAATAAAGAGTCCCTTTAGTGGCAGGAGGTCTGGTGGTCTAACTCAATGGGCAGCTAACTGCAAGGTCAGCAGTTTGACTCCACCAGCTGATCCATGGGAGGAAGATGAGGCTTTACAAAACAGGCAGTTCTACCCAACCCTATTTAGAGCCCATCCCAGCACCCACCAGCAGGAACAAATCAAAGGTTCAGGTTACCCCTCCATATCCAGCAAGGTTGTCCTTGAGCATGTCTTAGTGACCAGGATCCAGGTCATCCATTAAGAAAGACAACATGTACCAGATGGAAATTCCCCTAGAGCTGAGGCTTCAGAATAGTCCATATGCCCTACTTTAGAAGCAAGTCCCACCTTCTCTTTTTTGTGCCCCATTATGGGTCCTGCATGGGCCAATACCTCCAGTTCCAGCTGGAAGTTCTCGAAAAAGCTCAAAGATCACAGCTATCTGGAAGCTAATAAAGGTTAACCAACCCTAGCAAATGTTGAAACATTACCATCATATGAAAACTTGTAAAGTCCATCTGCCTTTTGCCCCTGGGATCTGGAGGCACTGCTTCCCTGACCTATCCTCTCAATCCTCCCTGTAGCCATCAACAGAAACCACTGCCCGTGATCATCAATCACCATTAGCATCTGCCTCAGTCCCATGACACTGAGTTCCTCTCCCTTGTAGGGTCTCTGAAGACCTCACCAGAAAGATATTACCAGAGGCCAAAAGGAGTTCTGATCACATCACCCAGGAAAGCCACTCCTGTGAATTCCTGCTTTACCCCTGAACTGCCCACATCCCACATTCACCATCATAAAAATCCAGGGAAAATTCTAGTGGAGAGAGTCCATTAGAATCCCAAGCAGCATCCTTCCTGAATATACTGTGTAATGCCATTTTGATGGCCTCTGACAGCTTTGGTGGAGGCAACCAAGGGAAGTCCACTCAGAAGTCAAACAGACAGAACCTTTCTGAGGCAAAGCCCGTGATCGCTTTTCCACAGAGTCCCGGGGTGGTCAGGGACAGTGAGGCACCTGCCCCAATGTTTCCTCAGGGGCCCCTTCACCATAAACCCCAGTACACAGGCCTGGGCCCTACCTGACCCCCAGAAAGCCCACCATCATACGCACTTTTTGTGTGTCCAAGAGAAGACAAGAACCCCGGAACAGAGACACAGAGTGCTTCACAAATGGGGAGAGGTCAAGAATCAAGCTGGCCATCCCCAGGGGACAGAAGAGAACAGGGAGTTTGGAGAGGCCCCACGCAGCTGGACTTCCTGGAATTAGCTCTCTACCTCCCTCTCTATCTCAGCTTGCACCTCTCCACCGTGCACAGAATTATAACCAGGTTGGACACAGATATGAGAGGACTTCAAAAAGTTCATGAAAAAAATTCTTTTGCTTTCATTCCATTTTTTCCCACAGATTTTTTGAACTTCCCAACAGGTCCATGGTCTGAAAACTTTATGCCCACTGCTCCACCTCCAAGAGGGGTTGACCACCCCTGGTGCCCCTAGTGGCTAACCAGCCTCCTCTCCCTCCTCCGGCATCATTGCTAATGGTTGATAAAGGCTTATGGCTAAGACACAGGCATAGTCGTACCTGAGATTCTCCTACTAGAGAAGTGTAGAATGTGGAAGGCTCCCTTGACTTTGGGGGGTGGGGTGGTGGTGGTGGTGGTGAGGGTGGTGGTGGTTTTGACCCTAGGCCTTGGCACATGGCACAGATAAGAAGCAAAGGGGCATGTTCACAGAAGCATGCATCCCATTCCAGCTGCACTACCACTGCCTGCCTCAAAGAAACAAGAAAGGGGCCCCAAGGTGGTCTATGTCACATGCAAACCCTTCAGGACTACAGATGACAAGCAGAGAGCCAGACAACACCTCAATATAAGTCACTATAATCCAACAAAAACCGACAGTCTGCTGGCATCGCAGAATCCAGAGTCCCTAATAACCCAGGGCCCCGGGTGGTTCTCTACCGACAAGACTTGGACACAGAGCCAGCTGATCACAGCCGCCCTTGCTTGTCCGAGACTCCTGGGCATGCATCTGCTGCACAGATCAGCCTGGATTAGACTAACACGCTCTGCAAAGCTGGGCTTCCCCACCTCCCCACCAAACCCCTTGCCACTGAGTCCATTTCAACAAGCAGTGAGTAGAGCTGTCCCCCACCCCCACCCCGAGTTTCCAAGACTGCCCATTGTTACAGCTTCACCTTTCTCCCAAGGAGCCAAGGGCTGTTTGAGGGGCAGGGCTCGTGGTCTGCAGCCCAGTGTGGACCCCTGTATGCCCCCCAGGGCTCCTCACTTTCCCACACGCACGTTGACATGCCCATGGACTTGTCAAACCTCAAACCCCTATCATCCTCCTCAGATTAGAGAGTAAAGTCAGAGATGGCACTCGGCGTAATCTGCCGACGATTCAAGTGGACGGCCTCTGTTATCAACCGCTTACCGGGAGAGTAGCAGTCGATGGGCTAGCTCTTATCACCAGCCCTTTCATCAACTCCAGAGGTAAATTCCATTTGAGTGAAGGTCCCGTAAGCACTCTTTGTGCCGCGAGGCCTGCCTTCAGATCTTCAGACTTAAGACTGTTGCTTCTTTCCCGATGAATAAAAACAAACACGGCAGGTCCTGTGCCCTCTACACATGCGTTATCTCCTCTGGTGGAACAGCCCTGGGAGGGAGGGCATACCCTCCCCAGTGTAGAGGTGAGGAAGCCCAGGTTTAAAGAAGGTAAGTGATCTGTCCCACCTGCAGCGGTGATAGGGGGCTGGAGGTCTTTGATGGCATGATGGCTGGTTTCCCAGCTCATACGATGAACATTGCCTCCCGGGGAAAGGAGGAGGATGACCCAAGATGGACGGGTACAAGTGACAGCACCAGTCAAGGCTGATATCAGGTGGAAGGGGATTTTTTAAAAGGGCATCATGGGAGAGGCCGGGGAGGGGGCAGAGTGTGGTCGTGGAATCAACAAAGGACTCCAGAGCCCGGCTCTTGATGAAGTTACCAAGTTCACCACCCCGATTCAGCCACTCATCCATTCCAGCACTGATGGATCCTCCTTCCTCTCTCATCGTCCTTCCGCTGGAAGAACAATGCTTCCCCTTGTTCAGAGAAGTCATCGATGCCATGGCACCATTCTTCTTTAGTGTGTGTGTGTCAGTTCTGATGCAACAACAACAACAACACTCAAACACCAAACTAGCACAAAACAGAGGTGTCTTATTCATGCTACAGATCCGTTCAAGGCCAACCAGAATCTATCCTCCAACTAGGAATCATACAGATGGGGCCTCTGGATGATGGGTCGTGTCCATGGCAGTGGGAAGGGACAACAGATGAAGCACACCATGATTTTTAACGCTGGTCCCCGGGAGGGACACAAATCACTCCTGCTCAGCTTTTTTGACCAAGCTAAGACACATGGTGGAGACTGACTTCCAGAAGACTGTCAAAACCAAACCCCTCTTAAAGTGCCATCAATGCAATGCCGCCTCATCACAACCGTAGAGGACAGAGTAGACCTGCCGCCTTTGGGTGCCAGGGGTTGTGAATACGTCATCCTTCTCCCACAGAGCTGCGGGTGGGTTGGAACCTCCAGCCTCGTGGTTAGAAATAGAATCTAACAGCAGCACCACGGCTTCCCCAGGAGGAAGTCAGACGGAAGGAGACTGCAACGGCTCACTGCCCCAGCCTCTCTGAGATGGAGTTCAACCTTGAGCGCAGCAATCCCCACTGAACACAGACACTTCCAGATGAGACGGAACACTTTCCCTTTTGCAAATGCCTCTGTCTCTTCCGGCCTTGGCACCCCTCTGCCTGTGGCCTTAGGAGTCCCAGCCAAGAATTTTTTTTTGGTGTCCAGGACTGTCATTCTCACCTTGAGATCTTTCCACAAGTCTTAATTATTTCAGAGTTGCCTCTGCATGCCGCACCCC
>PVJH01034993.1:0-20075 GCA_004026705.1 Nesogale talazaci
GCAAAACTGCATATTACTGCAGCAATTTCCCTGACAAGGAGTGGGAAAGTTGTTACTCTGAAAGCTATTCTAGGCCATTTCTAACTTCATTCAGCAGGGAGGAGAGTCCAGCCTCACACCTCCCCCAGGTCAGATATGCTCCCAACTGACAGGCTTCTTTTACCCCATGGGACACCAACTGTTCCTCCCATGCCACTCTATTTGTCTGCTGGGTTCAATAATTCATTGAAATAATTATACATAAGGGCTGAGCCCTAGTGGCGTAAGTGGTTGAGTGGGGGACTGCGACCCATGGACTTGGCGGTTCAAATTCAGCAGCGGCTTTAAGAGCAGCACTGGGTGGCGCCCACGACCACCAGAGGCAGTGATGCCCACCCAAAAAAGATAAAAAAATAAATAATTATACATAACTCAGAAAATATTCAAATCTGTGGGGGGTTATTGGAGAAGTGTGTTAGTCTGGGTACATTAGAGAAACTCATCTACAAAAACTCATATATCTATAAGAAAGAGTTTAATATAAAGGGTAAGTGTACATTCAGAAAGCATCCCAACGCAGTGCCGTCAAAGCCCATAAGTCCAACATTAGTCTAAATGTCCAACACCAATATACTAAGTCCTCCTCAATCTCATGAAACATATGCAATAATGCTGACTGCAGGAAGAAAGCTGAATCAGTCAATCTGTAAGCATTTCAGCACTGACCGGGATTTTCACACCGCTGCTCCAGCACCCAGGGCTGCATCAGGATAGTTCCATCCTCAGGGATGTCTCACAGGAAGTGAGCTTTGTCAGCTGAAACGAGGAACTGACTAAGGCAGCTGCACTCTGGTCTGACCATCAGAGAACAGGAGACCCAAGAACTAGAAAGGCGAGACTTAAGGAGCCTTTTTTCTCTCCATTCTTCAGTTAATCCCATATATGTTTATCAGCCAGGTTGACACAATAAACCTTAAGTATCTCAAGAAGCTAACAGGTTACCACAGGTCAGGAAGAGAAACCATCAGGGAACAGTCTTTTTCCATAGCACATCTCTCTGATCCTCATGCCCTTGGGTCATATGGTTCCTTAACCCCAGTCTTGCTTTGTGGCTAAGGAAGCCAGGCATTCTGATTCATGGTCTGCTTTTCTTCTTTTTCTTGTGGTCTCAGTGTCTCCTTATCTCTTGTCCAGATAGTCTCAGTGTGGCACAGTTTTTGAGAACTCTGTTGTTCAGCCACTTCAAGCAGGAATCATGCACACACTTAACTGGCGAGTCTTTTTTTTTTTTTTTTTGGTGTGTGTGTGAGGGTTCTGGATTTTCTCTGTTCCTGTCTTTGAAATGGCTCTTTTATAATCCGAGACCTGTTTAAACCAACCAATTCCTGAGTTAGAGTCACCTATGCACTATTTCCATGCTTCGACTGCTACCACTTTGTCATTGGGTGGGACTTAGAAAGATTATGGCTAGAAGAGTCATTCCAAGTAATTTCATTTCACCACGTGAAATTTTGTGGTCATGAAGTCAAGTCAAAAGAACTATTTCTTTAGTGGCTAATGCACCCTGTTGCTATCTAAAAAGTTTAATGTGTTGTATAAAATATTTTCTCATAGAAAGAGCTATGATTTACTTTGAAAATTGAAAGGTATTTTACAAAAAAACTACAATCATTATGACCACATTGTAAAGATGTTATTGCTGCTGGCATGACAGGATAGAAATACCTTAGAGGGTCCCCAGGTGGAGGTCTTTACAGAAGACGGTCATCAGAGTTTTTATCTTATGGAGTCACAGTGTAGTTTTGAACTTCCAACTTTTCATTTTGTGGTCTAGTACTTCACTATATCACCATCTGGTCTTCTAATGGAAATATCATTATTTTACATTTTGCAGTGAGGGAAAACAAACCTTGAGTTTTGTGTTACTTAGAAATTAGAGCTATTTGAGCAGACAGGGAAGCATTGCCCATTATCCAAACCTCCTGCAAAGGGAAAAATCAAAACAAAGCAAAACAAATAAACAAAAAAGATAGAGTTGTCGGGTCTAATCCAACACAAGATGACTCCATGCATTTTAGGATTGAATTGTCTCATCCTCCGTAATTGTGATCACCCATAGATTTCAATAGTTGTGACCTTTCAGAATCAGATTTCCAGATCTTAATTATTTCTTCAGACTATTTTGAAAAGCCAGTGCCATTGTCATAAGCACATTGTCCTCCATTGATATTCTTCAGTTGTCAATAGGCTCCCAGGAAATTATCAATATGTCCACTTAAAAGGAAATATAGCTGTGCCCCTGAAGTTGCATTAATAATTTTATTACTAGTGTATGCCAATGAGTTAAAATCACGTAAAGAAATATCTTTTCATTTTTTCCCCACATACTTCCTGACTAGAGTTGGAAAAGTTACCTAACATTTCTGAGATGTCTTGGCATCTATTAGACCAGCGATTCTCAACCTGTGGGTGGTGAAACATGACCATTTTGGGGGTGGAACGACCCCTCACAGAGATTGCCCAGTTCATAACTATAGCAAAATTATAATTATAATGCATAAAGAAAAATAAACTTAAGGTTTTGGATTCACCACAATGTGAGGAAACATATTAAAGGGTCGTGGCATTAGGAAGGTTGAAAGGCATGGTATTAGACATTGCCTTTCTCATGGAATTTGAGAGGAATAGGGAATGGATGATAGGGCAAAGAGTCTAGTGGAGGGATTTCTTTTCCCATCTGATAACCATGGAGTCAATTCTAACTCAGAAACAGAAATGTGGCTTGGAGCAGAACAGAGCTCCATGGGGTTTTCAAGTCTGGAGCATTTCAGGAATAACTTGTGATAGTCACATAATCTGATGTCAATTTGAGGATTCAGAGTGTAGGAGTGAAGTCTAGCCTGCCACTCAGGATATAGTCAATGAGGCCTCTGTGTGAGTGTGGCCTTCTTTTGAGGATTCTGTAAATTCCAGTATTTCCTTCTTAGAGGACGGAGACCTACTCTCTCTCTGTTCACTCCCTGAGAGACATCCCTGTGGAGAAGACACATGGAGATAGGCTTATGAAACCAGACCTCTGGAGCTGGAGAAGCCACATGGAGAACCCTACCAATACTGAGATGCTTATACCATCACTTTATTCAGAAGCTCTTCCACCTACCGACCTGCAATCTTCTTATATTTGGCATCATTGAATGTGTTTCATGAGTCTGAAGAAGACTTGATAGATTGGTATCAAACATATAAGCTAATATTGGACATATGGAATTGATCTAGACTGTGTTCGGATGCTTTCTCAATATTCAATTGCTCTTTCTATTCACATATGAGGGTATCTATGAATTTGCTTCTTTATTGTACTGAGACTAACATATAGGCCATAAAGTTTGTCTTCTGAGTTGTCTTTAGGTGAATGAAAAGCAACATTTATTTTTTCCAGCTGGTTATCAAGAGTTTATTGGGGTACACACATGGAACCTTCATATTAATCTTGTTAATAATTGTTGTTGGCTGAGCCCCGGTGGCATTGTGGTTGTGCGCGGGACTGCGGCCCACTGGGATGGAGGTTCGATTCCAGCTCCACAGAGCAAAGGCTAGGCCTCCTACTCCCACCACCTGAGGGCAGTGATGCCCCCCCCCCAAAATAATAAATAAAAAAATAATTGTTGTTAATAGTTTAGTTTTTTTGATGGCCAATCATATTGTTCCAAGTAGTTGGAAAGATCACAAAGAAGAATACATGTCTTCTAATTCTCTTGTGTATTATGTGACACTAAGCCTACTTCTGCATATCATAAAACCCACTGTTTGTGGCATCAACTCTAACTGAATGAAAGTCACCCTACGTGTGTTCTTGAGCAACTGTTCTATAAATTTTGCAGTGTTATAGTTATCAGGAGCAGTTTTAAAGCTCTTTCTTCTGAGAGGTCCATGTATGGAGTCAAACCTTCACATTTTCTGCTGGTTGCTAAGTTTATTAGCCATTTCCACTATCCAGGAACTACTTCATATGTGCAGGGACTACTTCATATGTTTAGGCACAGTAAACTCTCGGTGACAGGGAACACAAGCGACAGGTAGTAAAGTAACTTAGAGTCTTCCTTTTCTGTGCCATTTTCCTCCTACCACATTCTTTCCTTGAACACCTGGGCAATTACTGAAACAAGTGAAAGGTCATCAGAGAATCAAATAAATGGAATTAAGGGAGATTTAGTGGGTAGCTGATCAGACTTAAATTGGCACCTTTTAAAAGAGTAAGCAAAGTAATGTAGATATTAAAAGGATGAATGAGTCTAATTAAAGGTCCTCATAGGTTAGATTTTAAATATGAAAAATATATATGCCCACTGCAACCATAGCCCTGATATAGCTGCACTATGAGCATTAAACTGTAGTTTCCTAACTCTCAGGCTCTTATTTTTATTCACAAGCTTCCTCAATTATCTTCATAAGAAGAATTGGTCATAAACACAACCTAAGAGTCAGTCCATAAATGACACATATGTTTCAACTTCTTCAGTGAAAAGTTTATCAATATGTATTGATAATGATTGGTATTGGAATGGGTAATATGTAGACAAAGAAAGAATGTCTCTAGATAGAAAATAAAGCTTTGGTGAAAGAATTTACACTGGAGATTGTTTAACTGAATTTGGCAAGATCAAAGATCTACACATTTCAAATGTCTTGCTTCTGCAATATAAATAGAAAACAAACAAATGAGCCTTGTAAGATGGGAAGTTAGGAAAAAAGGAACTACATCTGTGAGACAAGATGACAGAGAAACTGAATATGACAAGCTGTGATGCTGAAAACTATGTTGCAAGCATGTCATATTACAGCAGATAGTCAAGCATCATAAGTAATGATCACGACATGTTGCCAGGATAAAGTATCAAGCATCAGAAGACCCTAAACAAACAAATATATCAGTGAGAATGATGGAGGTAGGAGTGGGACCCATCTGTAGATAATTGTATATTCCCTCACGAAAGGGTTACAAGGAAGGAATAAGATAGTCAGGGTGTTGCCCAGCACCAATGGAACACACATTTCTCTCGTTCTCTAATGCTTCCTCCCCACCCCCCACTCCAAGATCTCAGTTCTACCTTACAAATCCAGTGAGACCTAAGCATGTACATTCGTACAGATAAGATATCTGAGCACATGGAATCCACGACAGATACACCCCTCAGGAGCAGCAATGAGAGTGGTGTTACCATGGGGGTAGGAGGAAGTGTGGGGAGAAGTGGGAGAATTGGAAAACAAACTGCAATGATGTATATTCCCACCACCCTTCCTAGTAGCATGGATGAAGGGAGACAGTGGATGATGTAAGGTATAAAAATATTATAATTTAATAATAATAATTTAATAAATAATTGTATATAATTAATCATGGGGTCCATGAGAATGGGAGGGTGAAATAGGGAGCTGTAAAAAAAGAGCTGATACTAAGGGCTCAAACAAAAAATAATTGAAAATTATGGTGGCAACCAACATATGTACAAATGTACCTGATACATTTGATGTATGGATTGTTATAAGACCAGTTATGGTCCCCAATAAAATGATGTATTTATAATAATAATTAATAAAAAGAAGTAGTATCAACCAAAATTGACATGATCACACCTAGCAATAATTCAAATATGTGTATATATATATATATATATTTGAATGCACTGTTCTCATACAGAGCATGTATCAAGATTGAGACAATCTTATAAGAGGCAATCAATAAAACACAAGAGAAGGACACCATGCTTGGTACAGTGGAGGAGCACCTCAATGAGATGAAATTGACAGTGTCTACCACACTGTACACAGGGACAGGAAAACTTGGGAGGATGGTATAGGATCATGTAGTGCTTTGTTTTGTTGTGCATAGGGTCCTTATGAGTCAGAACTGACCCAATGACAGGTAACAAGAGCAACAAAATGCCACATATAAATGTTGGTGGATGGATAGATAATTAGGTACATAATTGCAGGTGTTCTTGAGTTGGTTCTGACCTATTAGGATTCTATGCAAAACAGAACAAAACACTGCATGGTCCTAAACCATCCTCCCAACTGCTATCGTTTGACTGCATTGTTGCAACCATTGTGTCAATCAACTGTTTTAAATGTCTTCTTCTTCTTTTTCACTGCCCCTCTACTTTACCAAGGAAGATGACTTTTGTGAGGGACTGCTCTTTCCTGCTAAGATGTGCAAAGTATGTACAGCAGAATTTTACCATTTTAGCCTCTAAGAAATATTAAGGCTGTACTTCTTTCAAGACAGATGTGCTTGCTGTTTTCACAGTCAATATTCTCTCAGTCTTCTTTGAGAGCACTAGAATACAAATGTATCCATTATTCTTTGGTCTTCCTTATTCAATGGTCAACTTTCACATGCATATGGGTTGATAGAAAGCACGATGTTATAGGTCACGTGAATTTTAGTCTTCACAGACCATCTTGCTTTGCTTGAAACGTCTTGCTTTGCTTTCTGCAGCTGATGCATTTAATGAGATATGTCATTTGCTCATTTGACTGCTGCTTCCACGTACATTGATTGTACCAAGCAAAGCAGAGTCCTTGCCAACTTTAATCTTTTCGTCATTTAATGTGATGTTACCTATGGAGGATGTCTGGTTTTCTTTACATCGAGTTTGAACCCATATTGAAGGCTCCAGTCCTTGATCTCCATCAGCAAGTACTTCAAGGCCTCTTCATTTTCCGCAGGTAAGGCTG
The DNA here is from genome assembly GCA_004026705.1 of Nesogale talazaci. NCBI lineage: Eukaryota > Metazoa > Chordata > Mammalia > Afrosoricida > Tenrecidae > Nesogale > Nesogale talazaci. The sequence continues at coordinate 6,718 of PVJH01034993.1, forward strand.
TGCCATCTGCATACAGCGGGTTTTTAATAAGCCTTCCTTCAAACCTGATACTAAATTCTTCTTCACATAAATCAGAACCTTGGATGATTTGCTCAGCACACAAATTGAAACGTATGATGAGAGGATGAAACCCTAGCTGGCAACTTTTTTGATATGGAAAGAGGAAGTCTTCCCTTATTCTGTTCACACCACATTCTCTTCATGCATGCACAGGTTTTGCAGGAGCACAATAAAATGTTTTGGAATTCCCATTCTTCTCAAGGTTATCCACAGTTTGCTTCAGTCTCCAAGTTGAAGGCCTGTGTATAGTCAATGAAAATTAAGTAAGTAAGCATTTCTCCGATAGTCTCTGCTTTAAGCACAGATCACCTGACTTCAGCCATGATATCCCATATTCCAAGTTCTCTTTAGATTCTGGTCTGAATTTCTGGTAGCTCCCACCCAATGCACTGCTACAACCACTGCTGGGTTGTCTTCAGCAAAATTTTACTTGGATGCAATGTTAATGATATGGTTTTATAATTTGCTCCTTTTATCGTGTCACTTAAATATACACACACATATATGGATACATACACATATACACATGTATATATATTGGGCATTTACTTGTATTTGCAAGACATCCAACTCTATGGATAATGACAAATTGTGGACAAAAATGACATAATGTAATTCTGTTCATGTAGAATTGTATTTAAACTAATAGTTCATCATTCCAATAGAACAAAAGAATATTGTGGGGTTTAAAATCAGAAAATATGCTCATATGTGGGTTGAATCTTTTTACCATGCTTATTCATCATGTATACTGAGTAAAAAATTTCAGAAGCTGGACAATTTGAAGACACAGAATTGGAGGAAGCCTCATTAACAGCCTTTGATATGCGGATGACATAACCTTGCTTTTTAAAAGATTGGTGGACTTAAAGCATTTACTAATGAAGATCAAAAGCTGTACCTTTCAGTAAAAATTATATCCCCAAACAAAAGTATACAAATCTACACAAAGCAACCTTATGACAAATGGAGAAAAGATACAGCTTTCAAGAATTTCATTTGACTTGCACCTCCAATCAACATTCACTGAAGCTGCAATCAGGAAACCAAATGTCTGAGGTTTTCACTGGCACAATTCTGCACACACACCACCCCCCAGGACCCATAAAGTATTTAAGACTAAAGGTGTCCTTTTGAGGAATAAGGATTACCTGATCTAAGCAATTGTATTTTCAATCGCTTCTTGTGCCTGAAAAGCTGGACAATGAATAGCCAAAACCTGAGAGGAATTGATGTCTTTGAATTATGGGGTTGGAGAAGAATATTAAATATATTCTTACCAGAAGAATGAACAAATCTGCTTTGGAAAAAGTACAGAAAGAATGCTACTTAGAAAAGTTAACTTTCATTGCAAATATAATAATCAGAAACGAAAACCATAATAATCACAAATAGGAATGTAAGTCCCTTTTAAATAACATTGAATCAGTATCTATCACTTTTATCAAATTATTTTTATTAAATTCCTATGAGTTATTTCATATAAACTATATAACTCAGAGTTCAATTAGGGGTCTATATTTTACAAATGAGTTCTAAAAATCAGGTAAAATGGAAAGCTATTTTCATATTAAAACTAAGTATAAGCATGAACTTTAGTTTGATTTTATTTCAGAAACTTTTTATTATTTCATTTATAGAAAATCACACTTAGTGACTTGCAAATATTAGAGATTTCATAATATAAATGTGTGAGTATGTGACATGTATCTAAAAATCACATTTTAAATGTATTTCTTGCATTTTAAATAATGGAGAGAAGTTATTAAGTTTGTGAATCATTGATCACTAGAATAAGTTATATTTACTTCAATATACAATGATTCCATTTTTCTCATCCTTTCTTTCCTGAAGTACCTGACATAAATATTTAAAGAAATAGATGCCACTGCAGAATTAATGTTAGGGAGAATGAGGGCTTTAAAGATAAAGTGAAATAGCTCATACTGTGTGAAAAAAATCTAACTTGAAAACTATGTCTTCCCTTCATTACGATAACACGTATTACTCCCCCACTGCCATCTTTAAGTCCTTCAAGGACAGGAATAGCCATGGGGATCAAATCCCCAACTTTACTTGGGGTGCGTGCCAGTGGGTTAGTTCTGACTGCTAGTGACTCCGTGTCCATTAGGAAAAAAACACCTGCAGGTTCTGCATGCCCTCATGATCCTTGTCCTCTTTGAGGCCATCGCGGCAATGAGTGGGTCAACCCAGCACATGAAACGCCTTCCTGTTTCTCACTGGTGCTCTCTTTAGACTTAGAGGGCTGCAAAGTGCACGGTCAGCAGCGGTAATCACCAGCAGCCCTGCCGGAGAAAGATTGACTTTTCTCCTCGGGTAAACAGCTACATCTCCAAGACCAACAGACGGTTGCGAGGACTGAGCATTGACTTGATGGAGAGGTGTTTTTATTGCCTTGTTGTTCTTTGCGGGGGAGGGATTGTTTGTTCATATTTTGACAACTGTTATGTGCCTTTCTGGGGACTTGTCTTTCTTGAAGAAATTTTGGAAGGTTGAAGCGTTCTAGCTTTACTTTTTGCAGATTTGTTTGCACTGTTGGCAGTCCATGTTATAGCCAATATTCTTTCACAACACCATACGTCAACTATTCTGCAGCCTTCTTTATTCATGGACTTATTCTCACATGCATACGAGGCCATTGAAGATACCATGAGTATTACTGTTCCTAGTTTGTCATGGTCCACACAGCAAATGCCTTTGCAAGATGTCTCTTGGTGGAGCCAAATCTCTCTTTCAGCTGGCAGCAGGGGGTGTTGTCTCTTGGTCCCATGGAAGGACTCCAAGCACAGTTCACTTACTTCTCCAGTCTTCTCAAAAATGAGAAAAACTCCAAGTTCGAGATGGAGGATAGATTTGATCTCTGTTTGTAACCATGGGCTGTGATATTCAAGGAAACATCAAGAGACACTTTCTGTGAACAGATGCTCTGCTAACATGTGAAGTCACAAGGACACGCTTCATTCTGCGCACCAAGAGATTCATTTTGATCAGTGGCCAGAAAGGTGATAAGCCACCAGAGATGCTTGAGATGCCAAAATTTACCATACCTCATCTCAATTCTTCCTTCTTTCAGAATTTTATACTCTTGAAAATATACTATTGATCTTCACATTGATTTTATAAGAAATATAATCCCCAAAATAGACCTCTTACAAAACTATATCATAGGGTAGAACTTGCCTGATTTTTAAGAGCTTTGCATGACTCATTTGCATAATTCTTTTTTCTTCCTTCCTTTTATGTATTGGAATATAAATATCATAAACTCAGTTATCATATTTCCTATGTGAAAAGCAGATTATTGTTTAAGATCACTTGTAGAACCGAACAATTTGATTTTTAATGTATCTCTAAAACAAGTTCACATTTTTTATTAAATACTTTTATTGGGGGTTCTTACACCTCTTTTTCCAATCTATACTTTCATCCAGTGTATCAAGCACATTTGCACATATGCTCTCTTCATCATTTTTAAAGCATTCTCATCTCCCCATTTCTTCCCCCTCCTTCCTTGACTCAATCTCTCTTGGTAAATTATAGATTATTATTTTCATATCTCACATTGCCCTCCATCACCCCTCACTCCTCAAAAGAGGTTATAGGTTAATCCTTGTGGTTGATTTCCCCTTTCTCCACCACCCTCTTCTAATCTTCCTGGTATCTCTACTCTTGTTATTGACCCTGAGGCATTTATCTCTCCTGGTTTCCCTGTGTTGTGAACTCTTGTCTGTAGCAGTGTGCATGTTGTGATCTAATTCACTCCATAAGGTAAAATTGAGGTCATGATAATGGAAGGAAGAAAGAACCAAGGAACTAGATTAAAGTTGTGTGTTTCATCAATGCTATACTGCACCTTGGGTGGCTAAACTGTTCCCTGTGAGCCAGCTCTCTGGGGGGGATGTCCAATTGTCTACAGATGGATAGTGGGTCTCTCCTCCATATCCCCCCCATTTCAATCTTTGATTTTCTAGTCTCCTAATAACTAGTTTAACTCCTGCCCCGCAAACACACACACACACACACACACACACACACCAGTTCTAAGCTGTCCTAGTTGGTTGTAATGAGTCAACAGTGACTCATCCTATAGAAAACTCCTTAAAGTTCCTCAACATCTTTTCTCACTATTCCTCCTAGTGAGGTAAGAGAACAAACCCATGATTTTCAGGAAAACAACAGATAGGATGTTTTGTTGACATCACAGATGGTCATAACAATCCCTGAAAATAACAAGTGTGTGTACATTTTATTTGCACCAAAAAATCAGTGATGATAAATAGATTTCCTTGTGGTGTATATGTAGCCTCTAACTCTGCTGTTTAGATCTCCGTCCTCGTTTCAGATATAGAGGCCTTCGTGTTTTACCAAATGCTAGTACCACGTCTTCTGGTGAAAATCCAACAACAAAGCTGTTCCTCATGTTCTTCAACTCAGTGTGTTTTTCTTGACTTCTGATACACTGGGTAATTAACTAAGTGTGTTATCTGATAACCCTGTCAATTTTATAACATAAAAGCATCTCTCTAAATTCCTCATTGTCTGATTTAAATAATTTCACATTGCTCTCTTTGTTTGGGAAAAAAATGACCAAATCCATAAGCGATACTGTGAATGAGATGGGTTGACCTAATGGCTGCAACAATGGGTTCAAATATAATAACAATTAAGAAGATGGTGCTAAACTGGGAAGGGCGCCTTCTGTTGTACTTAGGGGGGCTATGGGATCAAAATTGACTCAAAGGCACCTAACAGCAACGTGGTGGCATTAAAGTTTTGTCCCTGGAGAAGGACATCATGCCCAGTAAAAGGGAGGGGCAGTGAAAAAAAAAGAAGTCCCTGAAGGAGATGTACTGACACAATGGTGGCAACAATGGACTCAGGAGTGGGAACAATTGTGAAGATGGTGAATGACCGTGCAGTGATTCATGCCATTGTCCACAGCGTCACCATGAGTGGGAATCAAGTCAATGGCACCCAAGAACACTAAAAGACCACATTACAAGGTTCCTCGATGTGTTTTTTTCTCATATGTTCCATGAATTCTATGATACTCATTTCTTTGTCAATATATTGTAATAATCCAGAAGAAATATCACATCTTTCCTGATGAAGTTCTCTGAAGTAAATTATTTTCATTTGTCTCTGAAAGAGCATGTATTATACTTGAGATATTATTATTACTGTATTCCTTTAATTTTACTCTCTCTGAAAATCTAGGATCTGAATCTCACAATATTCTCTTGGAGGGCCATGACATCAGTACATAATATTTGGTATAAAATATTTTCTAATTTATTGTTTGTTAATTTCATGCATATGAAGTTACTGGTTTAGAACTGGTGCACCTTGATGTTCAAAGTGTCATTCTTGACTTTTTAATATTTTAAAGAGTTATTTTGCAACAGAATTTCACAAATTGATACATCATTTAATTTCTTGATGTTTCTTTCATACATGCTGATTGTGAATCTAAATAGAATGAAATCCTTGACAACCTCAAACTGTTCTCCTCTTATTATAATGTCACTTACTTTCTCAGTTGTGATAAATTGGTCTTCTATATGTTCAAGTGTGATTGATAATGGAAGCTCTAGCCTATGATAAAATAGTAAGTACTTCAACACCTTTACATTTTCAGCAACAAGGTTGTGTCATTTGTACATTAAAAGTTACTAAGAAGCCTTCCTTTAACTCTGATGGCATTTACTTATTTATATAACATAGTCCATTTTATATCAGTCGCTAAAAGTGAATACTATGGAATTCACTGATTAGGCAAAAATGTTAATACCTAACTCATCTTTTAGAAGTTATCCTGATTTTTAAATTTGTTAGTCTCTGATCAATCAAGAAGTACATTCTGTAACTACTATCCATTTTCCTTTGGTCAATATCACAGCCATCTCTTGGCCAAATAGAAAAATAAAGAGGAAAAAAACTAACATTACATTCATTCAGGAACTTAGTTCCTCATTATGGAATTTGGGGAAGCAAAACAATAAAACACAGGCAAATGGCACAAAATTCAGGTTGGCAGTCTTTTTTTTGTTCTTCTGGCAGACCGTGATTCTTTCAATAGTTTTTGCCCATACTTATCTCACATGCATCCATTCTTCTCTGAACTTTCTTAATCATTTTCCATTCCTTCACATGCATATGAGGGAAATAAAAATGCCATGGCTTGGGTGAGCTACACCTAATCCTGAAAGTCACATCTTTGTTCTTAAAACTATAAAGAAGTCTGTGCATCAGATTTGGTCAAGGAAATATGTCATTTGATTTTTTATTGCTGCTTTCTTGCAAAGTGATGGTAGATTCCAGTAAAATGAAATCCCTGATACCTTTGATATTTTCTGTCTATCCATAATATTGTCTACTGATCCAATTGTGTGTTTCAAGTCCTCTTGACATTCAGCAATCAAGATTATGTCATTTACATGTAGTTGGCAGTTAATGAGTCTCTACCCAAATCTGTTGCTGATATCTGTTTCATATAGTATAGTTTATCACATTATTTTCTAAGGATACAAATCAAATAATTAAGAAGTTAAAGATTCAATTCTGACACATAGCTTTCATAATTTACAGAACAATTTTGTTCTGTTCAAGAGTATTTCATGATCTGTAACAGTTCTTCATGAAGAGTATTAAGTATTCTGAAATTCTTGCTCTTCAAAATGTTAATCATTGTTTGCTATGATCCATACAGTTGAATGTCTTCTCATAGTTAACTACACAAAAGTAATCATCTTTCTATAATTGCCTGTTTTCTGCCAAGAACTACCTGAAATCATTAATGATATTCCTCTTTCCTCAAGTTCTTCTCAATCTGGTTTGGATTCTTAACAGTTCCATTTTGATGTACTGTTATAATTTATGAAACACCTTCAGATAAATTTTACTTGCATACAGTATTTTTTACTTTGCTTGAAAATTTGTGCATCTTGTGAAGTTAATTCTCTCTAGAATGAGTACAAATGTGCTTTCAGTCAATTGAAAAAGAAGTTATCTTTCAAATTTTTTTGCAAATGTGATTGTTCCCAGCAGAGTAATTAATTTGTTGAAACATTTGAATTAGTATTCAGTCAATTCCTGGAGCATTACTTTCAATAATGCATACAATGAAGCTTGAATTTTTTTCCTTCAATACTATTTTTCTTGATCATATGCTAATTGTTGAAGTGGTTGAACATTGACTATTTTGGGTACAGTCACCCTCTCTATTTTCTCCTTGCTCTTTATATGACTCCTAGAATTCTTCAATATTAATACTTTAGCCTTGAATTTTTTATTTCGTTTCTCTCAGTTTGGGATATGCAGAGAGTGAACTTCTTTAATTTTTCAATTGTGGGTCTTTGGGTCGTTTCATTATAATTTTGTCTTCTTGAGCTGCCTTTTGAAATACTCTGTTGAAACATTTTGCTTCCTTATTTCTTTTTGCTTCAGCTGCTCAATGTTTAAGAGGAAGTCTCAGTTACCACCACCTTGGGTGTGTTCTTTCTCTCCTGAATTTTTAACAACCTTTTGTTTTCTTGAAGTGATATTCTAAGAAGTCATCCCACAACTTATTCTTTCATTGGTCTTTATTCTTTAATGGATCAATTATCTTCTTGAGATGGTTTCTAATTTCAGATGCAATAGATCAAGGTCATATTTTTCATGTTTTATTATATATTGTTTTATTTTAATCATTTTATTGAGGGATCATGCAACTCATCACAATTCATATGTATATCTATTGTGTCAATATTTTTACATTAGTTGCCATCATCATTTTTCAAGACATTTATTTTCTACTTGAGCCTTTATAAATTATTATTTTGTCATATCTTACCCTGTCCTATACCTCCCTTCATTGCCTTGTAATTGGTTCTGCTTTCTACTCCACATTTCATTCCCCTCCCAGTATCACCGTTCTCATCACTAGTCCTGAAGGGATCATCTGTCCTGGATTCCTTGCATTTCTGGTTCCTATCTGTACTAGTGTACATTATTAGGACTAGCGGGATATGTAGATTGAATTGGGATTATGAGTGTGGAGGTGGGGGGAGAAAGCATTTAAAAACAGGAGGCAAATTTTAAGTTTCACTGTTGCCACACTGCACTCTGACTGGCTCATCAACTCCCCATGACATTCCTATAAAAGAATGTCCACTTGCCTACAGATGGGCGTAGTGTCCTCAATTTGCACTCACCCCTCATTCACAATATGATTTTTTTGTTCCTTGGTACCTGATGCCTGATCTCTTTGACACTTCATAATCATGCAGACTGTTGTGCTTCTTCCATGTCAACCTAGTTAGATGGCTGCTTTTTTACCTTCAAGCCTTTAAAACCCCAGGCACTATATCTTTTGATAGTCAGTCACCATCAGCTTTCTTCACATTTACTTATGCATCCATTTCCCTTCCGTAATCACATTGGGAAGGTGAGCACACAATGATATGATTTGTTGTTCTTTAATGCCTGCTACCTGATCCCCTCGATATCTCATAATCACACATGATCACACAGTGTTGTGCTTCTTCCATGTGGGCTTTGTTGCTTCTGAGCTTGATGGGCGCTTGTTTCTGAGCATGTTATTATTTCCAGAGGTCTATCTAGATAAAATAGACTGGATAAAAAATCTTTAGGAGAAAACAACTGGACTAATGGTTCCAGGGGGACATAAGAAATGGGAAGATGGGGGAAAGAAAGTGGTGTTAACAAGCCCAGGGACAAGAGAGCAACAAGTGATCCAAAATAGGTGATAAAGAAGGTGTAGGAGGGCTGGTAGAATTTGACCAAATGTAAGGTAACCTAGAAGAACTACTGAAACCCAAATGAAGTCTGAGCATAATAGTGGGAGAAGAGGAAAACAAAAAAAAAAATAAAGGAAAGGACTAGGAGGCAACAGGCATTTATAGAAGTCTAAATACAGGCATGCATGTACATATGCAAAAATATTTATATATGAAGATGGGAAAATATATCAATGTGCATATATTTATAGGTTTTGCATTAAGGCAGCAGATGGACATTGGGCCTCTATACAAGTACCCCTTCAATACAAGAATACTTTGTTGTATTAAACTGGCATACCATGATGTTCATCTTCTTGATGTGATCACTGAAGAAAAAGTGGATGCATAAGCAAAGTTGATGGTGTCCAGCTATCAAAAGATAGCAAATGGAGTTTTAAAGACTTGAAAATACATAAGGGGCCATCTATTTCAGAAGCCAAAAAGCCCACATGGAAGAAGCGTACCTACTTGTGTGATCATGGGGTGTAGAGGGGATCAGGTAGCAGGCATTAAAGAACAAAAAGTCATATCATTGTGTGCTCACCTTCCTGAAGGTGAAGACAAATGGGTTCATCAGTAAATGTGGTGAAGAAAGCTAATGATGCCCAGTTATCAAAATATAAAGCCTCTGGGATATTTTATGACATAAACTAGTAGTCTTTTATTCCAATCTGAACTTGTATATGACCCATTGATGATCTCTCCATAGTTGATCCATGTCATATTTTGGCTTGTGATATTGATCTTATTCATGATTCCTTTCCACACATATGAGTACTGTATATTCTGTTTGGCTAGATATGTGTGTATACCTACCGTTCATGTAACTGAATAAACATATTTGCAATGAAATATCATTTGTTATGCCAAATTAAATAATGACCTCTCAAATATTGATTTTCATTAAGGTCATAGTTCAAGCTTCTTGTCTTACTACTTTGTTTTCAAATTTCATATTCCCAAAAGTAGTAATTACCAATGTATTCTGATAGAATGTTTGATGAATTTCAGAATTTTAAAAATCTTTTCTTCATTCTCTTTTGTGATAAGTTATATGAATTTGAATAATCTCTTATCAGTTAGTACTTTTATAATGATATAAATATTATTGTATCACATACAGAATTGTGTTTTAAGGTACATCTTGAACTATTCTTTTTGATGATGAATGCCATACCATTACTCCTGATTTTGTCATTCTTAGAATAGTAAGCCAAATGATTTTTCTGATTCAGATGAAAAATAACATTTCTTTTCAGGACTCTAAAGACTAGAATATCTCTAAGTTCCATTCCAGCTTTGATTGCTTCCAATTTTCTTAGTTTCATACTTAGCGCATCCTGTGTCTTGACTACTAATAGATGTTTGCAGCTGTTTCTTCTCATTTTGAATCCTACTTAAAAAAAAACAGGGCCTAAATTCTTTTTCTTTCCTTCCATTAGTATCAACTACTTTGTACAGGTTTTTCCAGTCACATTTTGAGTGTCCCTCCATATGAAAGATTTACTTTCAGGCACTCAACCAGACAAGGTTTGGTGCTGTTCATAAGGTTTATAGTTAACACCACTTATGAAATTGGATGTCGAGTTCTTCTTTATAACCTGTTCCTGATGTGGAATCTGTGCCGAATACTGTACAGTGCGACTGACTCTGTTAGCGTAGCTTTCAGCGTCAAAACAACACAGAAGCAGCACACACATACAAAAAATAGTAAAACAAATGGACAGATTTGTGAAACACACGGATGCATATACACACATATATAAATCCACCATTTGTCTATAAGTTTGTTAGATTCTGGTGGCCAGTGCTTTACTATGACGCTGGAATCTGTGTCACTGGTATTTCAGACAGCAGTTGAGTTACCTAATGTCGGCAGGTTTCAGTGGAGCTTCTAGATGAGGAACAGACTAATAAGAGGGAATAGGCTGGCAACTTTACAGTAATTAGCCTATAAAAATCTGATGGATACCATCAAAATATTGTCATTTATTAAAAGCCTAATGAACAGACACAGAAGAGTGTCACAGTTGTGCATGAAGATGAGCCCCTCAGATTAGAAACCATTCAAAAGAGCTGTCTTGTCAAAATAGAGTCAACCATGATGACATAGATTAAGGTCTGTGGGACTTTCATATACGAATGGGTCACTATTCACAGTGAGAACAAACAACTGCAAGCATCTATTAATTACTGGAACATGGAATGTATGTATCTTAGAAATTTGAAAGTGGTTGAGATGGTTAATGCTTAGTGTACCAACCTGGCTGATAAACACATGTAGGGTTCTGAGCCTCACCTTTCTAGTTCTCATGTCTCTTGCTTTGTGATAGTTGAACCAGGGTTCAGCTGCCTTATCCAGTTCAATGCTTCAGCTGGCAAGGCTTCTTTCCTGTGAGACATCCTTGAGGAGAAGTTGCATGATCCTACCCTGATGCAGCCCTGGGTGCTGGAGCAGCCGTGTGGAGACTCTGCCAGTGCTGAGATGATTATGTGTTCACTGATTTGCCTTTCCTCCTTCAGTTGACAATGTTGTGTGTGTTTTGTGAGGTGAAGGAGGACTTTGTGCATTGGTATCACACATATGAGTTAATTTTGGACTTGTAAACTTGGGCAGCACTGGGTTGGAATATTTTCTTGATATGCATCTATGCTTTCTATAAAATTTTCTCTTAAAATATGAATTTCAGTGGATTTGTTTCTCTAATGTACCCAGATTAACACGGTGGTAAAAAAGAAAATGGAAGACTCAAAGACAAATAATCTAAGTTTTTGTGACTGAAATGGACTTGTATTAGACATTTTGAATCAGCAACAGTCAAGCAATCAAATAATGCATTGCGGTCATGTATTGCACAAAACTCCTTTAAAATATTGAAAAGCAAGGATGTTACATTGACAACTCAGGTGATTCTAACTAGAGATAGGATCTTTTTATAGGCTTATATTCATTTTAAACTTTGACATTGAATATGTAGAATGGGAGAAAAAACAATTCATTTGAACTATGGTGTTGGCAAAGTATATTGAAGATACTATGGGCTGCCACAAGAACAGATCGGTCTTGGAATAAGTACAGCCAGGATGCTCTTTAGAGACAGAGATGGTGAGATTTTGTTTCATTTACTTTGGATGTGATACAAGTCATATATATATATATATGTGTGTGTGTGTGTGTGTGTGTGGCTTAGTTATCGAGTAGTTATAATCATCATAATCACTTAACCAGAGTTTGTTCAGGCTGCCACTTTTAGTTTGATAGTTGAATATTTAAAAATTTTGGCACCATATACATATATATATATATTTGTATCTAATGTAAGGTATTATATATGCATCCATAATATTACTCCAAAAGGCCAAATTCACCTCCATTGAGTCAATGCCAATTCATAATATCCCTACAGGATGAGGTAGAACTTCCCTTGTGACTCTATGAGACTATAATTCTTTCAGGAAGTAGAAAGCCTCATCTTTTTCTCATAAAGCAGAGGTTTCATGCCTCAGACATTTTGGATTGCGAGGTCTAACAGCTACACCACCAGACTCCTAAACATTTGTCAGTGTGCTTCAAAAATTCCATTGTCTTTTAGCTCCATTTTTTTCACAAGCTTTTTCGTTCTAGTATAGCATGAGTGTGTTTTATATATGTATGTTGATCATAGAATAAAAACCATATCACTGCTTTTGAGTCAACTATGGCTCATAGTGAACTTATTGGAAGGGTAGAATTGCCCCTGTGACTTTCTGAGACTATAAGTGCCTGTGGGAGTAGATAGTTCAGAGGTTCAGCTGGTTGTTTTGAACTGCTGATCTTGCAGAGTGCAACCACGACAGTACTAGGACTCTTATGATGAACATATCTGAGTAAAATGTAATTAGTAAAACTCAGGAAAATTTATTAATACTATGCCACAATCCAAAGAATGATTTCACTTTCCATTCATACTGTTTTTCATACATGTTGTCAGGAGAGTCTAATCCCAAGAGAAGGATATCATGCTTGGTAATGTAGAGGCATATAAAAAAATATGCTGAACAGCATGGCTTATCCCAGTGACAATAACAATGTGTTGAAATATAAAAGCACTTGTGAGGATGGGGCAGGACCAGGTAGTGCTTTCTCTCTTGTGCATAAGGTGGCTAAGGCAAACGGCCACAGTACTATTCTCTACCTTTAAAACCACAAACAGAGCATTGCTCCATGTGAAAACAACGAGAGTGGACCAAAACAGTGCCTTTTGAACTGATAATATGACAGATTGAACAAGATTCCTTATGAAATGCTGCCCACTTGAGACCTAATTTTGTGTCAGAGTATACAATGTCTCAAAAATATTAATCAAAGCAAATGTTACAAAAATAATCACAAATACTTCAGGGATCTACACGTAGCCTCCTCTCTGGGGCACGGACAACAGGGAAGTGAGTGTTGGGATGCATTGGACAGTGTACAGGATGAAAAAATAATTTGTAAATTACTAAGGGTTCAAG
>PVJH01034994.1:0-20120 GCA_004026705.1 Nesogale talazaci
GGGGGGGGGGGGGGACTTCCTGAGCTCCTCTCTGAAGAAGCCTTCCCAAGTCAAGCCTTCCATGCAGACGGGACCAGAGTTAGGATAGAAAGGAAAAAGTTGGGCCCGTCACAGTCTTCTAAGCAAAGACAGGCAGCAGAAGGGTCCCGTGTGACCCCAACTTCCTCCTCAGTCAGCCCCATCTCATTAACAGAGCAGTGTTCCTGCTACAAGCCTTCTTAAGTGAGTTAAATCAGCTGGCTAATGTATTCTGATAGCCTTTCATGCTCAACTTTCTGGCTCAACCAGTTGCTATAGACTCAACTTCAACTCATGGCACCCCCTCCCTCCTACCGCTGGAGGGAGGGACGTCTCTCCCTGGAGACGTCCCTGGCTGAATGTTCTGCACAGGCCACCAAGCCTTTCTTCAGAGACGTCTCTGGGTAGACTCAGTTTCCAGGCCTTCAGTTCGCAGCCAAGTGTGCTAAAGGATCCGACCACTCACGGACTCCTCTCTGACTCGTGAGTTTCAGAGTTTTTACACAGAAGCCAGGCTAAGCTCACTACTGGCACAAGAGAACCGCAGCTTCTCTTCATATTTTTTGCCGTGTTGAGTCAAGCACACCAGAGGGTAGCAGATAAAAGATACCCTGCTCTTGCTTTCCATTAAAAAAAAAATAGCAACAACAGAACTACCAACAACTAGCACCAGGAGCACTTCCTACTTGCCTCAAGGACACTGTCATGCTTGATGTGCACAAGATCACGTAATCATCCCATCAGCCCTGTTGTGTCGATATAATTATTGTCCCCGTTTTGTAGATGAGTAAAGCAAGACCTGAGTCAAAACACGTGTCCACATTCTCACCGGTAAAGTTCAGCTACTTCCCACCGCTGTACCCTGCATTCTTTCATAGATGAGATTCTCAAGAGACAGACCCTCTTCCCCTTTCAGATGTCAAATCCTGGAGTGGGGTGGCCATGGGAACTTCCTGTGTCTCGCTTGGTGCAAAGCTCTTTGCTTCCTCCGAGAAACTGACTGCATCGCATCTCATCTCTCTGTAGTGTGAAGCTCATCTCGGCCATGTGTTTCCTGATGGACCCGGGCCTAACGGTCAGAGGTTTTGCATCAACAGCGTGGCTCTGAAATTTAAACCAAGTGAACACTGATTACCTGAAGAGGACTATCTATGTGCCATTGTCACATTTATATCCTCAATGTGTGCATAAGAATAATTGTATTTTATTGACACCAAAGCCAGGCTAAACTCACTAGCGATATCAAGAGAATCACAGCTTCTCTTAATATGTCTTACCTTGTTGAATCAAGTCAACGCTGGCTCCTGTTTGGGTGAATAATCTCAAAAGGTGGCAGGGGGGAAGTCAGTGACTTCTGTAGGATTTGCCTGACACCATAGTACATGACTTCTGGGGCACAGAGAGGGCCGACAGATGAGTAAACTAGAAAACTCCTACAACATGTTCCTGAAATTTCATTTAAAGTCTTTGTGGACATATATGAAATGTGAGATCAAGTAGAAAGATGTAGGAGAATGTGGGATCAGGGTCATGAGTAATCTTCGCTCTGACAAAAATGCCTAAGAGTGGGAGATGTGCTTTGAGAGGCACATGTGACTTGTAGGATTAAGAACTTGGAAATTTTAGATTGTTGTGAACATTCTATTTCCTTCCTTTCGAGCCACAGATAAGCCTCAATGAAAATGTGTTAGATTGCAGTGATATTCACCCTTGTTCCTCCTGGATATAAACTTTGAAATGTTCAAATTAAGCGTCTACCAGAATTTACATTTGATGTTTGTTTCATTATATGTATTTCCTTTTTAATTAAAATGACATTAAACCAATTAGATCGCACATCTGGCGATAGCAAAACTTAATAGAAGCTCAAGTGCTTTACATATGAAGAGTTGTCTTCCGCTAGGTTCTCCAAAACCAGTGGTCATTATAGGTAGAGAGATGTAAAGAGAGGTTTACATCAAGGAGTTCACACATTTGCAGATGCGGGCAATGTGTCAATCCCCGGGTCAGATATCAGACTGAAGACTTCTTCTGACTTGAGTACAGGGGCTGATGAACCCGAGATTGAGAGATCAGGTGGCAGGTTGCTGGCTGCAAAGGCAAATGATTCAAAGGTCAGCAAGTCAGACTTCTGGCTGCAGAGGTTAATGGCTCCAAAGTACGCAGGTAAGGTAGCAGGCTGTGGATGACTCTCAGGATTGACAGGTCAAGGGGATACGCCCCTAGCTCAGGTCCAAAGAACTGGAAGTCAATCGGCCACATTGCAGGATCCAGATCCAGCTGTTCCACCAGCCACACTCTTAAGGTTATCTCATCATGGAGGATTACTGCATCTTAACTACCAAACCATCAAGAATCCTGGCCCAGTCTCAAATTGACACAAAACCTTAACTCTCATTAGAGGCTTGAATAATTTGTGATGGAAGATGTTTCAAGCTCATTCTCTTTGAGACTTTATGGGCGGAAAGGAATCTTGTGTCAGTCCAAGTAGACTAGAGAAACAAATTCACAGACACTCAGTTGTGTATAAGAAAGATCTTTCTATCCAAGAGAAATTGAATATTGAGAAAACATCCCAGCCCAGTCTAGATTGCATCCATAAATCCAATATTAGCCCATATGTGGCTGATATCAATCTATAAAGACCTCTTCAGACCCACACAACACAGGCAGTGATGCCAAAAGCAGGACGATCACAGACCAGTGGGTGGGAAGTCTTGTGGATTCAATGATGGTATAGGCATCTCAGCGCTGACAGGTCTCTCTGTGGCTTCCCCAGCTCCCAGGCTCTGGCTGCCATCAAGTTGCCTCCATCGAGTTGGCTTGTCAGCAAGCTTGCCTCAGGGATGGAGCACGTGTCCCGCCTACAGTGAGCTATTAATCTCCTGAGCGCCTCCAAATGAGGTCATCAAGCTAGGACCTGATGGACAGGCTAGACTCCACCCCTTCACTCTAAAGCTGCGAATTGACGCCAAATTATGTAACTGCCACAGACCACCCCTTGTCGACTTGACACTTTCCCATCACTCTTCAGCCAAATGTAATTTTGAAACAAACAATAATAAAATCAGGTCTGTATCTAGTAGGATAAAATTAAAATGAATACAATTTTAAAATGTGCCACCTTCATTTAACTATAACATTCTATCAGTGGTCAAAGCAAAAATATTCTATACCTCTATGAATACCTAAGTCCTAATCCTATAACCCTATGAATATATCTCCCCACCTATGAAAGTTTGTAAGCTAACCACTTCATGCCTTTCTCCCCCCGCCCCCAATTTTGGATATCCAATTTCTGTTCTGCCCACTTACATTAACCTAGTGCTCTGAGGAGATAATCTTATTCTTTGATGTGAGGAATTTTTATCCAGTTGGAATCTTGTGAAGTCCACATCCATAAGCAACATCAAGTCAGGACAGGACTTCCAAAAAGTCTGCAGTAATATGCACCAGTTAGCAGTTTCAAAAATCTCTCCATCTGGTCGGGTTCTGGTCAACTCACTGTGGGCTGCCACACTTCGCCTCATCAGGGTGTCCATAGGTTGCCACCCCTTTAGATCATGATCCATTCACAAATTCTCAACAAGCCTAGCCCCCTTGGGCTAGGTAATGAACTTCAGCCCAGTCAGCCTGCTCTCATCTTCTCCTCTAGTCCCTGTAAACCAGATCCATGGGTGTGAGTGGGCAGACAACCCACAAGCATATCTCTCACTTCCATGCAACAAGTGGATCCAGGTGGTCACCTAGCAAGCATTTCAGTCTTCTGTGGGCTCTCTTTAACGTTCAGTCTTAGGAGTTTTCTTCAGGGTTTCAGATGTTTTTTCAGCTTCTAATGGAAAACATTAATTCAGAATTCAAATTTCCAAAAAGTTCTTTTTCTTTCAATCTGCCAGCAATGGCCCCTTAGGCAAGACTGAATACAGACATCCTGATTACTCCAAAACAGTGGGTGGGGCTTAAATTTTCAGAACCTTCATTGCAGGCCTGTCTTAATCCATTTAAAAATTCAAATTTTAATGGCTTGTGGCATGTAGGCTTACTTGCTCTCTATCTTCACACTTCCCCATAATCATTTCTGCAAATCCTTCTATCAACAATAATAAGCAGAAGAAATCTACCTTATAAACAAGGTAGAATTAGATACTAAACTCAATTCTTAAAACGGTCAAGTATAATCATTTAAATCAATTATTTAAATTATTTATACAGAACATGGGATTAGGGTTCTGACAGCATCAAACCAGAGATAGACTTTCTGTCAATCATTTTGACCTTCTGTCAACCATTTTCCCCAAACAGCATGGTTTGGAGAGATTCAAGAGGCGATTTCTACCCTTGAACTCAAAATATACATGATCAACATATATTTTTTGCCATTTCAAAGAGGAATAATCAAAGATAAAAACCAAACAAAATAATAAAAACCTTTTCCCCATATTCTTTCCATAAAAAAACCCCAGTAAACTGCATGGAAATATCTGACTAGGGGCTAGTCAAAGAAGAAACACTACCATGAAGGAGAAGTCAAACAAGCATCCACTCTCTATCTTATACTTTGTTTCTCTAGTACCCCATTCCTAAGGTACCATAATGTGTCAGTCCAGGTAGACTAGAAAAGCAAATTCATAGACACTCATGTGCATAAGAAAGAACTTTATATATAAGAGCAATTGAATATTGAGACAACAGCCCATCCCGGTCTAGATGAAGTCCCTGAGTCCGATCTTAGTCCATATGTCCAATACCAATCTATAAAGTCCTCTTCAGACTCATGAAACACATGCAATGATGACACCAAAAGCAGGATAATCACAAGCCAAGTGGGTGGAAAGACTTGTGGATCCAGTGGTGGTATAAGCATCCTGGCAGGGATCTCCACGTCGCTTCTTCAGCTCTGAGACTCTGCCTGCCATCAGCCAGACTCCATGTGGTTTGTCAACAAGAATGTCTCCCAGAGATTATGTGTCCTGCCTCTAGGAATCTATTTATATCCTTAGCACCTCCAAATGAGATCCTCTTATTGACAGCTAAGAATTCCACCCTTCACTCTGAATCCTCAAATTTATACCAGATTACGTAACTAATGCAAATCTCTTGATTAGTTTGTTATACATCATTTTACTTTTCCTATCCTAGAAAGCACCACATGCATGGCTAACTCTTGCATTCATGTGCAAATCACTATTTTCCTACTTCTCCAAGAATATTAAACTTGTTGTTGATATTAAGTGTCATCCTGTGGGTTCTGAGTTATGGTGACCTTATGCATAATAGAACAAGACATTGCTTGGTTCTGTGTCATTCTCAAAATTGTTTCTATGCTTTAGGTCATTGCAGCCCCTGCATCAATCCATCTCATTGAAGGCTTTCCTCTTTTTGATGCCTCTCTACTTGGCAAAGCATGATGTCCTTCTCCAGTCACTGGTCTCTCCTGGAGAGCATGTCCAAAGTATTTAAGATGAAGTCTTGCCCTGAAGATCAAGGATGAAAGCCTTCAGTGTGGGTTACAGCTCAATGTAAAGAAAGCCCAAATCCTCACAATTGAATTTTGGACCAATGGGTAACATTATGATACGGAGAGAAAGGATTGATGTTTACAAGGATTTAATCTTGCTTACATCCATAACCAATGTTCCTAAAAGCAGCAGTAAAGAGATTAAAAGATGAGTTGCACTGGGAAAATCTGCTGCACAAGACCTCTTTAGAGCATTGAAAATCATCAGACAAGAGCTGAGCCCCAGTGGTGTAGTGGGTGAGTGTGGATCTGCGGCCCATGGCTTGGTGGTTCAAATCCAGCAGTGGCTCTGCAGTAGCAAGCCTGGGTAGCTCCCACAAGCACCAGAGGGCAGTGATAACTCCCCCCCCCAAAAAAAAACCCCAAAAAATCATCAGACAAGCCCTGCAGGAAACATTAAAGGAAGCTCTCTAGAAAGGAAACGTGATCCCACCCAACCATCCAAAGTGTTGACACTAAACAAGCACCTGGATGCATATAATAAAATTAATTTATGATGAGGTGGGACATCTGGGTTACACAGATGTAATTGACAACAGCATAAAAATTATATGGACATGCGAGCCTTTTTTTTTTTTTTTTTGCATCACTGCTGCTGGTGGTCGTGGGAGCTACCCAGGCTTGCTGCTGCTGGTTTTGAACCACCAAGCCCACAGTCGGCCACAGTCCCACACTCAACCACTATGCCACCGGGGCACACCAAGGGCTCAAGAGGAAAATGTTTGGAAATGAATGTGGCAACATGTGTGCAAATGTGCTTGATGCAGATGATGTATTGAATGTTACAATAGCTGTAAATTTAAATAAAATTATTGAAATAAATAATATGGACATGATTAGTATAGATAAGAAGAAAACTTTCAAATCCAGTTAGACCAGAGGATGAACACTGGTACAGGTAGGGACCAGAAGCATGGGGAATTCAGGACAGATGATCCCTTCAGGACCAGTGGCGAGAGTGGCAATACTAGTAGGGTAGAGAGAAGGTGAAGTATAAAGGGGGAAACCGATTATAAGAATCTACATATAAGCTCCTCCCCACTAGGGACAACAAGGAAATGAGTGAAGGAAGACATGGGACAGTGTACGATATGACAAAATAATTTATAAATTATCAAAGGTTCATGAGGGAGAGGGGAGCAGGGAAATGAGGAGCTAATACCAAGGGCTTCCATAGAAAATATTTGGAGAATGATGATGGCAGCAAATGTGCTTTGCTTACAATGGATTTATGTATGGATTGTGATAAGAGTTGTATGAATCCCCAATAAAATGATTAAAATTATATATGCTTTTTAAAAAACTGAGGGAAAAAGAAAAAGAAAACTTTCAGGGAATCTTTAGCGATTTGGTAATAAAAATTTATAGAAAAATAATAACAAAGGAAAGTATTTATTTCTGAAAAGAATCCAGCTTTGAAGGGCGAGAACAAAGAAGCCATAGATTAAACCGCGAGGCGACTGGGGTTGAGGGGCATTTAGGAAAATGTTTGAAGTAAATTCTTTTGATAATTGCTGTGAATGTAGATAGACTAAATATTCTAGTCAAGAAACAGTGGAAGATTCAACAACAGCTCTGACATTCCTATAGGACAAGAGCCACACCTTAAACACTAGGGCATCAATAGGTGGAAGCGGGGTGGAGATGCTTGCTATAACAAGTAATCTGCCAGACAAAGGAAGCAGAACTGGCACTGTTAGTACATGACATCAAGTATGAAGTGAAAACTTATTATGAGGCAAAGAAGGACAATCTTTATGTAAGCCACTTGTTGGTGGTGGACAGAACAGTTTTCAAAGGAAAGAAAGAAGCAGAAGACCTGCAGAATAGTAACCATTTGGACCTGACAGGCATAGTTCACACCACTGAAGAGCACCATGGCTGAGTCCTGGTGGCACAGTGGTTGTGTGCAGGACAGGAGCCCACAGGGTTGATGGTTCAAATCCAGCAGCAGCTCTCCAGGAGCAAGGCTGGGCTCCTTACCTCCACCAGAGCAGTGATGCAAAGAGAAGAAGAAAAAAAAGAGTACCACAGTACACATGCCTACTTCACGTCACATGTTTGACCTAGACTGTTTTCAGACACAAAGTAAATTTCAGTACGTCTAAAAAGATCGAAAACACATAAAGCATCTAATCTGACCATAACAGGATGGAGCTACACGTCGATAACAAAAGGAAACAGGAAAGCTAAATATATCTTTGGAAATTTAGCGCTGGGTTATCAATGAAATCAAAAGGATACTTAGAGCCTGAGGAATGTAGTCAAAGAGGTTAAAAAAATCATGAATTTTATGTCATGTCTGGATCCTAGCGTACACATCATGAGAGTAGTCTATGTGACAAAATGGGAGGGATATTGCATGTGCTTTTCTGCAGACCCAAATAGATAGTTTAGTTGCAGAAAGCACTTGTGGGGTTGAGCTGTGAGTTGGTTTCCTCACTTTACTCACAGACCAGTTTTGTTGAAAGATTGAGTAACCAACAGGTGATGGCTATTTAAACATAGGCATTTGGCAGACATTTTCTCAAACTGCCTGCTACTTCAAATAAACAACTGACAGGGTTCATTTCCATGACAAAATGTAAATTACTTGGCAGAAATTAGGATTATGGAAACACTTTCCTGCCACCAGCTTCTCTTCAGTTGAGGCAGATGGTGACATTAACACGTGAACTTTTTTTTTCCCCAATGATATTTTTTTGGGGGGGGCCATCACTGCTCTCCGGTGGTGGGAGTAGGAGGCCCAGCCCCACTGCTGGAATTGAACCTCCGTCCCAGTGGACCGCAGTCCTGCGCACAACCACTACGCCATCGGGGCTCAGCCCCCCCAATGATTTTATAGGAGTTCTTACAGCTCTTATAATGTTCAATACATCATTTGTATTAAGCATATTTATACACATGTTGCCATATTCATTTCCAAATATTTTCTACTTGAGTCCTTGGTATAAGCTCCTCTTTCCCCCTCCCTTTTTTTAATGAATCATTTTATTGGGGGCTCATACAACTCGCATCACAATCCATGCATGCATCAATTGTATGCAGACCACATTTGTGCAGTTGTTGCCATCATCACTCTCAAAACATCCTCCCTCCACTAAGGACCCCAGTACCGGCTCCCCATATTTCCCTTCCCTCCCTCCTACCCCAGGAACCCTTAATAATTTACAAATTGTTATTTCTTTTTCTTATCGTACACTCTCCAATGTGTCCCTTCACTCATTTCCCATTGTCCATGCCCCAGAGAGGAGGTTATATGTAGATCCCTGAAATTGGTCTCCGCTTTATATGCCACCATCCCTCCACCCTCCCAGTATCACCACTCCCACCACTAGTCCTGAGGGAACATCTATCCTAAATTCTCCATGTTTCTGACTCCAGTGTACATCCCCTGGTTTAGCTGAATTTGTCTGGTAGTATTGGGATCATGATAGTGGGTGGGAGGAAGCATTAGAGAACTAGAGGAAAGTTGCATATTTCATCGTTACTACACTGCACCCTAACTGGCTCATCTTCTCCCTGCAACCCCTCTGTAAGAGGATGTCACTTCACCTATTGATGGGCTTTGGTTCCTAATCTGTACTCCCCCTCATTTATAATGATATAATTTTAGTTCTTTGATGCCTGACACCAGATACCTTCAATACACCTTGTGGTCACACAGGCTGGTGTGCTTCTTCCATGTGGGCCTTGTTGCTTCTCAGCTGGATGGCCACTTGTTTACTCAAGCCTTTAAGGCCCCAGGCACTATATCTTTTGATAGTGGGGCACCATCACCTTTCTTCACCATCTTTGCTTATGCACACATTTGTCTTCAGTGATTGTGTCAGGAAGGTGAGCATCATGGAATGCCAATTTAATAGAAAAAAATGTTCTTGCACTGAGAAAGTACTTGAGTGGAGGTCTAATGCCCATCTGCTGTCCTATTACTAACCCTATAATTGTATGCTCATTGATCTATTTCCCCTTCGTCACATATAAATATATGCACCTATGTACATGCCTATATTTAAACCTCTATAAATGACCCTTACCCTCCAGTTCTTTCCTCTCTTTCCTTTTACTTTCCTGTTGTCCCACTGTCATGCTCAGACTCCATTTGGGTTTCAGTATTTTCTCTCTGTTACATTACTCTTGATTAATCCCTATCGGACTTCTCTCACCCACCTTGTCACTGATTTTGAATCAATTGTTATACCCTTATCCCTGGGCTGATCAACACCACCTCCTTTCCCCCTCCTCCCCTTCTCCCATGCTCTTCACCCCAAAACCATCAGTCTTGTCATTTTTACCTCCAGACTGTTTGTCCAGCCTACCTTATCTAGATAGACCTGCAGAGGTAACAATATGTACCAAAAAAAGGCATCCTAAAATGAAGCAACCAAAGAAGATAAAACAATGATAACAATAACAAAAAATCCAATGTCCTATATATATGTAAAACATTAAAATAATAATATAAAAACCTGTAAAGTTCAAGGTCTATTTGTTGACCTCTAGGAGTGCCCCCTGGTTGAGTTGGATGGGGTACCACACCCTGGCCTCAAAGGTTATCCTTGGCACTCCATCTGGAGCTCCATGCTCTGTTGCACACCCTTAGTGTTTTTCCATGGTGTGGTTGTGTCAGATAGGGTATAATCCTGACCCTGTTTCTCCATTGTTGTCCCTGAAAGGCATTGGGTCAGTGAGGGTAGCCATATTTCATAGTGGGGCCAGCCATTTGATTCTCTTTGTGCATCGGCTGTTCTGAGTGGGAATATCGTCCTGAGGCTCGGTGGGCCAGGATGCACTCAATTCTCTATTCCTCCCCCTTCATTTGTTCTCATGTGCTCTGGTCAGACATCTTTCATGTCCCAAGCTGCAGCTTCAGTGCTGACCTCCAAGGCAAACTCCCCTGGTGGAGAGGCAGTTGCCCCTATAGTTGGGATTGGGGTTGTATACTCAGACCCCTCCCACTGGTTCCCCGCTCCATGCTGTCACACTGCATCACATCCTGGATCACCGAGTTTAAGTTTGGTCCTATGGAGATATAAACAATATGCTCCTCTTGGGTGGGTTAGTACCCCATTCCCTCTCTACACATCACCATCTGCACCACCCCCCACTCCTACCCCCCCACTCCAGTTGGTTACCATATGTAGCCCTGGATTTGGTCTGAACCCTGCCATACTACCTGGGCCTCTCCCCAGGCATTTCTGTATACAGTAGCTTTTTCCAGATACCTCTTTTTTTTTTTTCTAATTAAGCTTACCTCAGCAGACTCATGTACCTGTCCTTTTGTGCTTGGCTAACTTCACTTATTATAATTTCCTTCAGTTCTTCCCATGTAGTGATCTGCTTCATGTGTTCATCACTGCTTTTCAGCAATACATAGTACTCCATTGTATGCATGTCTCTCAGTTTTTTGATCCATTCGTCAGTTGATGGGAATTTGGGCTGTTTCCAACTACTTGGAATTGTCAACTGTGCTGTGATGAATATTGGAGTGCAGATATCTAGTCATGGTTTGTTGCTTGTCTCTTCTGGGTATATGCCCAGTAGGGGGGTTGCAGGGTCATATGGTAACTCAATTTCCATCTGTTTTAGATAGCACAAAATTGATTTCCATAGTGGCTGTACATACCTACAGGTCCACCAGCGGTGGATAAGAGTTCCTATCTCCCCACAGCCTCTCCAACACTTATTGCTTTCTGATTTTTTGAATTGGCTATCCTTGAAGGTGTTAGGTGGTATCTCATTTTTGTTTTGATTTGCATTTCTCTTATGGCTAATGATCGGGAACATTTTCTCATGTGCTTATTGGCCATTCTGATTTCTGGTTCTGTGAAACTTCTGTTCAGGTCCTTTGCCCACCTCCTCAGTGGGCAGTTAGTTTTGCTCTTTTTGGAAGCTATCAGGGTATTGTAGATTTTAGTAATAAGGCCTTTGTCTGATTTGTCATTACTAAATATGTTTTCCCAGTCCATGCGCTCTCTTATTACTCTCAGTGAATTCTTTCGATATACACAGGTGTTTAATCTTCAGTATATCCCACTTGTCTATTTGTGTCTCCTCTGTGTTTGTGTCCTTCCCTATTTCTGATAGCCAACATAATTCCTATGTTCCATAATTCCATAATTCAATGTTCTCAGGTTGGTCCCAGTTCCCTCATTAATGACCCTGTTTAGGGCTTTAC
Source organism: Nesogale talazaci (assembly GCA_004026705.1). NCBI lineage: Eukaryota > Metazoa > Chordata > Mammalia > Afrosoricida > Tenrecidae > Nesogale > Nesogale talazaci. The sequence continues at coordinate 11,715 of PVJH01034994.1, forward strand.
CCCGAGCTCTGTGATCTATCTTGAGTTTATTCTAGTGCATGGAGTGAGGAAATGGTCTTGCTTCATTTTTCTACAGGTAGATATCCATTTTTTCCAACACCACTTGTTGAAAAGGGCATCTGCTTCCCATTTGATATTTTTGGACCCTTATCAAAAATCAGCTTTCTGTATGCTGATGGTTTTATTTCTGGATTTTCAATTCTTTTCTCTTAGTCTGAGTATCTGTCATTATGCCAATATCTTGCTGCTTTGGCCACTGTGGCTGTAGAGTATGTGCTAAAATCAGGTAAAGCAAGCCCTCCCATGGTGTCCTTCTTCTTGAAGCGATCTCTGGGCTAATTCTGGGCTTCTTCCCTCTCCATATGAAGTTGGTAATGATTTTTTTCTATTTCTTTGAAGAAAGATGAGGGTAATTTTATTGGGATTGCATTAACTTATATAGTGCCTTGAGTAGAACTGTCATCTTTACTATACTGAGTCTTCTGATCCACAAGCATGGAATATTCTTCCATTTGTTGAAGTCACTCTTGGTTTCTTGTAATAATGTTTTGTAGTTTTCATTATATAGTTCTTTCGTTCTTTTAGTCAGGTATATCCCTAGATATTTCAATTGGCGCATGGCTATTGTGAGGGGTTCCTCTTTTTTCATCTCTTCTGGTTGTCGATCTTGTATCCTGACACTCTGCCTTACTCCTCTATTGTTCCCAATAGTCCCCTTGTGGAACTTTTGAGGTTTTCCATATATAAAAACATATCATTTGCAAATAGCAATAATTTCACTTCTTCCTTTCCCAGCTTAATACCTTTGCTATCTTTTCTTTGCCTTAAACTGTTAGCTAAAAGCTCCAGTATGATATTGAATAAGAGTGGGGACAAGAGACATCCTTGTCTGGTCCCCTTTTTCAGTGGGATTATGTTCATCTTTTCTCCATTGACTATCATGTTGGCTGTTGGTTTTTCATATATAGCTTGTATTGTCTTGAGGAATTTTCCTTATATTCCTATCTTTTTAAACAGGAATTGGTGTTAGATGTTGTCAAATGCTTTTTTTCCATCTTTATTGATATTATCATGTGGTTCTTATAGATTTTCATGTCAATGTGGCGAATGATACTAATGGTCTTTCATATGTTGATCCACCCCTGCATACCTGGTATGAACCCTACTTGGTCATGGTGAGTTACTTGTTTTATATCCTTTTGTATTCTTTTGGACAGTATTTTATTAATGATTTTTGTATCAATGGTCATTAGGGATATTGGTCTGTAGTTCTCTATTCTTGTGGAATCTTTGCCCGGTTTTGGTATCAGTGTTATACTAGCTTCATAGAAGGAGTTTGGGAGTTTGCCATGTTTTTCTATGTTTTGGAGAGTTTGTGTAGGATTGGTGTCAGTTCTTCTCTGAATGCTTGGTAAAATTCTCCTGTAAAGCCATCTAGTCCAGGTGAATTTTTTGTTGGTAATCCCTTGATAACCTTGTCTATATCTTCTATTGTTGTGGGTCTGTTGAAATTCTTGATGTTCAGTGGGGATAATCTAGGGCGGGACTGTTTTTCCAAGAATTTGTCCATGTCTTCCAAGTTGTTGAATTCATTGGAGCACAGTCCTTTGTAGTACTGTGTAATTATCGTTTTAATCTCATTAGGGTCCATTGTGATGTCCCCTCTTTCATCCCTCATTCTTGTTATTGAAATTCTTTCTCTCCTTTCTTTGGTTAAGTCTGCCAGTGTTTTGTCCATTTTGCTAATCCTTTCAAAGAACCAACTTTTAGCAGCACTAATTTTTTCCATTGTTTTCTTATTTTCCCTCTCCTGAATCTCAGCCCTGATTTTTATTATTTCTTTTCTTTTGCTATTAGTGGGATTTTCCTGCTGACTCTGCCCTAGTCGTTGTTAGTTCTGTGCCAACATATCAGTTATGAGACGTTCTTCCTTTCAGGTGTGCCTGTATTGCTATGAAACTTCCTCTGAAGACTGCCTTTTCCCATAAGTTTTGGTATATCCCATACATTTTCATTCTCATTGGTTTCTAGAAAAATTTTAATTTCATCTCTGATCTGGGCCAGTATGACAGTATGCAGTTCTCCTTTTGCAATAGAGAATTATTCATTCACCATTTATTTTCTCTAGTTCTCTTCACCATCCTTTTGTTGATTTCCAACCTTATGGCACAGTCATCTGAGAGACTATATCAATGTGCTTAAATTTATGTTGATTTGCCTTATGTCCTAGCATGTGGTCTATCTTCAAATATGTTCCGTGTGGGGATGAAAAGAATGTGAATTGTTTTTTATTTGGGTGAAAAATGCTGTTGATATCTATCAAATCAAATTGTCGAAACCCTAATGGTAGTGTTTAGATCTCTAGCCTCCTTGTTGCGTTTCTTCCCCTGTGACCTTTCTCGGAGAGTGGTGTGTTGAAGTCACCCACTGTGATTGTTGAGGCTGTGATTTCTTTTTTCATCTTTAGGAGTATTTGGTTTACATATTCAGCGAGTCTCTCATTAGGAAAATATATGTTTAAAATGCTTATTGGTTCATTGTCTACCTTTCCCTTGAGCATAATATAGTATCCCTTCTCATATCTTTTTATGGCTTGCATTTTGAGGTCAATTTTATCCAAGATTAGCATTGCTACCCCTGTTGTTTTTTTTTAATTGTTGATGACTTGGTATGCCTTTCTCCAGGCTTTGATTCTCAGCCCATTTTTGTCTGTAGTCTTGAGACATGTCTCCTGTAGGCAGCAGATTGATGGGTTGTGTTTTCTTTTCTTTTCTTTTTTTTTTTTATAAACCCTTGTGTCGAGGGGCTGACTTTCAATAGATCGCAGCGAGGGAGCTGCTCTGTTTCGTATGAAACCCCGATCCAGAAGCAGGTCGTCTACGAATGGTTTAGCACCAGGCTCCCCATGAACGTGCGGTGCGTAATGGGCAAGGGGGTGGCCGCCTTTCCGGCCGTGCCCCGTTTCCCGGGACGAGGGGCACTCCGCACCGGACCCCGGTCCCGACGCGCGACGGGGACGCCTGCACAGCCTGCCGAGACGGGCGCGGCACCTGTGGTCCGACTGTGTACCGGCGGGGACAGCCGGGGCTCCGGCTATCCAAGGCCAACCAAGGCTCCGCGGCGCTGTCCTGGGCGGCATTCTGACTTAGAGGCATTCAGCCATAATCCTACAGATGGTAGTTTCGCCCCATTGGCTCCTCAGCCAAGCACATACACCAAATGTCTGAACTGATGGGTTGTGTTTTCTAAGCCAGTCTACTAGATGCAGTCTTTTGATTCTCTAGTTCAGTCCATCGATATGTAGGGTTATTATCTCCAACTGTGGAATATGTGGTGTCATCTTCTACCTTTTGTGTTGAGTACAACGCTCTTTCTTATGTACACTCTTTCTTATATACCTTATATAAACAGGTATATATAAGCAAAGCACCTTTGTCACAAAATGGTGATTATGGACAGATCGATTCATCACAGTCACAGAGTGATTACAGAAGCGAGAACAGGGTCATGATTGGGGGTATATACACTCTTGTTGTGTTAGGGTAGACTAGGGTAGACTTCCATTTTTTTCTCTAATCTACCCAGACTGACACATGTATGTAGGCACAATGCAAACTAACACTGTAAAGTTATAGTACTCTTCTCTAGACTTTTAAAAGAATATTCACAGGTCCTCCCATGGCTGGAAGGTCCAATGAGTGTCCTTTACCTCATCAGTTTCACACAGTGCCAGGTGACAAGCTTTCACTCTGAAACAATGTATCCAGTGGGTTACTGGCTGTGGAAATGGAAAGTGTGACTAAATAGGACCTTCTCCACTGCGGGAAAAGGTGAGAGGCTGCGTCTAATGCAATGCAGAAAAAATGCTATCTTTTAAGTACAGGACGGAAAAGTTCTTTGTTTGAGAGGGAATCTGTCCCTGAATAGTGTAAGAATTTGGCACCACAGGGTGTATAGGGATAACGTATTAGCTTATCTCAAATCCTGGATATATATATATATATATATATATATATATATATATATATAGAGAGAGAGAGAGAGAGAGAGAGAGAGAGAGAGAGATAGCTGTAGCCATTGAGTCAGTGCTGATTCCTAGTGACCTTTTGTGGGTTTCTGAGACTATGACTTCGTTAGGCAGGGTTCTCTAGTGAAATGAAACCAGGACACTTATGAATATATACATATATATATACACACACACATATGTTGCAAGAAGGAATATAAGTTAAGTAGTCCACAGGCAGTATAGAAGGCTTAGTTCAACTCATTTATTAATTTTTTAGTTCAACTCACTTTTATGGAGCAGTGAATATACTGAAAGTTCTTCAACTCATGTGGACTGCAGGCTCGAAGGTCAAAGAAGTAGACAGTGGAGTCTGCCCACAGGTGGCAAGCAGCACCATGGGTGAACAATAGTCAGCAGCTCAGGAGCTTTTAGTGAAGCAGGCTCCATGAGATCTCCCACTCACGCAGAACGACAAGATCCACCAGCCTCAAGCCCAAGCCGACGTCCGCACCAGCAACATGGCGAAGCGAGTTTGAAAGGAGTCTCACGTTCTAGGGTCATGGTCCATGGGTAGAGTAGCTCACAGTTTGGGGCAGAGAACTAGCTAAAGCAGCAGCACGCTAGTCCAGTCACCAGGGAGCAAGAAAGAGATGGGAGGCCGGCTGCCTTTCTTTATCTCAACCATCCTCCGATCAAGCTGTGACCTGACCCAACTCCACTCACATCTTCCCAATCGGCTTAGTTGGCACAAGGTGCACAACCGCCACAGATTGTGTACAGCTGAAGAGAACCCAGAAGCTGGTGGTTTGGAATTGCAGATCATGTGGGTCACAGCCCAGCAATGTGCCACCAGGGTTCCCGGTTCCTCACAAAGCATGCAGGACAACAGGATCACAAGGGGAGTTGCAGGTCATTGATGATTTATGTGTCAATAATCCCTTTTAGACTCTCTCCCATCTCAGGCAGAGGGGGTATTGCCTCATGTTAGGGAAAGGAGTCCAATCTTTGACTGTAATCATAATGCATATGATCTACATTGACCCACCTGGGATTCAAGTCACCCTCCTGAAGTATTCAGCGAGTCCTCTTCACCCCTGGTATTTCACCTCATTCTCTTGACAAAGTTACTCACTGCCACTGAGTTGATTCTAACTTACTGTGACCCTGGAAGACCGGGTAGAACTGCCCCTGTGCGTTTCTGAGACTGTGACTCTTTACGGGAGTAAAACACCTCATCCTTCTCCCCCGGATGAACTAGTGGTTTTGAATGGCTGACTGTGGTGAGCAGTCCGACGTGTGCCTTACCGGGGCACCTCCCATTTGACCAAGCATAACATAATAGTGCCTGGGTCCTCTGTATTCCCTGAGAAGATTGCTGAAGTCCTGACTCTGTTCCATCTCTTCCATTAATAAGAAAATGTGTCCAGTCAGCCCTGCGCCTTCCTTTGCACTGGGGAGGCATGGGAGAAGTGTTGGGTGAAGATTCCTTGCTTTATTATCCACCCACCCACCCAATCTTTGCAGTTCTGTCTAAAAAGCAAAGCACCTTTGTCACAAAATGGTGATTATGGACAGATGGATTCATCACAGCCACAGAGTGATTACAGAAGTGAGAATGGGGTCATGATTGGGGGTATATACACTCTTGTTGTGTTAGGGTAGACTAGAGAAACAAATTCATATGGATGTAAGGAAAAGGTTTATACACAAGAGGAATGGAACATAGAGAAAGCATCCCAGTCCAGTCCAAGGTCATAAGTCTGATATTAGCCTATATGTCCAATACCAGTCTATAAAGTCTCCTTCCGACTCATGAAGTCACAGGTTAGTGGGTGCAGAGTCCTGCCTCTGGCAGGGGTCCCCTCATGGTTCCTCATTTCCAGGGCTCAGGGTCCATCAGCAGTTCCATTGGTGATAGAAACATCTCAGCTCTGGCAGGGGTCTCTCTGTAGCTTTTCTGGTTTCAGAGGTCTAGTCCCATCAGGGTAAGCCCATGTGGCTTCTCCTCTGACTCTTTCAGTTCCTTGGATGTTGCCATCTTGTCTTGTCAGTGGAGTGACTCCCAACAACTGGGGAGATGGTCTCTCATCTCCACGAGGGAAATACTGCAAGACTTCCCAGAAGTCTCTGGAGAAAGCCATGCCCACACAGAGGCCTCATTGGCTACTCAATGGCTATCTCCAGATTGACAGGCTAGATTCCACCCCTATATCCTAATCATGAAATTGACATCAAATACATGACTGCCACATTTGTAGATTAGAAGAGCTTACAAGATTGGTTTATGGCCATCCAACCATGTGTGATTCATGACTCCCGTATCCCGATTTCTATCAAGGGCATGCCCAGGCGCATCTTGAGGGCAGGACCACCCCTAACTGTGCTGACTGAAGGGACTGTAGTAATGCACTTTCATACACACACACTGCATGAGGTCAAAACTTTACACATTGCCAGGCAACAGCCGGCAAAAGTCTCTGGAGGCTGAATTCATATGAAGACTTAGAACAGGTTCAGAGCTCAGTGTTCAGTTGGGTTCGCTAAAGAAGCAAAGCCAGGGCTCCTTATATGTGTGCATCCAGAGAAAGATTTATGTGAAGAAGAAAAAAAAGGACTCCATTATCACTGACTCCGCTGACTCGTAAGGGCCCCACAGGACAAAGCAGAAGTGTCTCATAGGGCTTCAGAGGCTGTGCTCCATATGGGATTGGATCATTAGATTCCCCCTGCCTCCATCCCCTTCCAGAGGCTCATGGTTTGAAATCATGGACCCTTAGTAGCAGAACACCTCACTATTGTGCACCCCCCCAGGTTCCTCTGAACCCCCTCACCAGGAGCCCTGGTGGTGTAGTTGTTAGGCATTGGGCTGCATTCCGGAAAGTCGGCAGTTCAAATCTCAGCCACTCTGTGGGAGAAAGATGGGAATCTCTACTCCTTTAAAGAGTGACAGTCTTGGAAATTCACGGGGGGGGGGGGGGGGGGGGCAGTTCTACCCTGTCCTGTAAGGTCATGAGGAGTTGGCATTGACTCGATGGCCATGATTTTACATAGGAAGCCCACACCTTGAATCCTGGCAGTGCTGTCCGGTGCATGTTGGACCGTTCACCGAGAGAGCGTCAGTTCAAACCCACGAGCTGCTCCTCAGAAGAAATATGACGCTGTCTGATCCAATAGAAGAGTTACAACTTCTGAAATCCTGCAACAGGGTCGCTGTGTGAGTCAGAATGCAGTCAGTGGCAGTGGCTATTGGCCACAGGCAGGCAGGCAGGCATCCTCAGGGTCAAGCTCGTCCCACTTGACTCCTTTTCTGAGCCAAGCAAGCCCACTTCAGTAACGAACCATTTCTCCTGGGGGCTGCGTCCCCTAGCCCTGCTGGACCCAAGACACAGCATTTCCAGAGCACTTTGAAGATCAGACCCTAGCACAGGAAGCCATCAGAGGGGGCTGGGGCACCCAGACCCCAGGGCTCATAAGCACACACAGAGGGGCACTGACGGAACGCGGCTGCTGCAGGGTCTGCAGGTTGGCGAGCTCTTAGGGAGGGAAGCTGAGCTGTAGGTTGTTGTCCTCCCTCAACCTCAGAGAGATCATCTTTGTTGTGTGCAGCGGCCAAGCCAACTACTATCAGCAATGGAGAGATAGCCGGAGTGCCACGGACCTCCCTTCACTGCCCCTTTCTCGAGCACCCCTGCACGCTGGATTTAGACTCTAAGAGGGCACAGAGCAGGGCATCCTCCAGTTGTTACCCATAGGTCACTGTGAGCTGAAGCCCACTCCAACGCTGCAGTGGGTCATGGGAACAAAGGGGAGGGCGGACCAGGGTGGGGTGGGGTAGGGTGGGTGTGTACCAGACAGCATGCCTTTGTCTTGGGCTCCCTGACTCCAGTCTGGTTAAAATCAGCTCAGATCAAAGTGGCATCCAAAAACAGGTCTTTACTGAAATAGACGAAAGAACTGGGGGGCAAAACTACTTATAGAAGTATAGGTATAGGCATGCATTTATGTAAATATCAATTTATAATGAAAGGGATAGAGGCCAGTGTACAAATATTTATAGGTTAGGTATTAAGATAGCAGACAGATTTTGGGTCCCACATGCTCCCTCAATACAAGGAGCCTTTGTTCTGATAACACCTGGCACTCTGTGATGTTCACCTTCCCTGACTTCCCCTACACGATCACTGAAGACAAATGGGTACATGAGTAAATGTTGTGAAGAAAGTGGATGGTGCCCTGCTATCAAAAGATAAAGGTCTGGGCTCGTAAATGTTTGAAGTTAAACAAGCAGCCACCTAGCAGGGAAGCAAATGAGTCCACATGGAAGAAGCACATCAGCCTGTGTGATCATGAGGTGTCCAGGGGATCAGGTATCAATTATCAAAAGATCTAAAACAAAT
>PVJH01034995.1:0-20130 GCA_004026705.1 Nesogale talazaci
GCTGTATGAGTCCCCAATAAAATGATTTTTAAGAAAAAAAAGAAAGAAATATTTTACAATATAGAAAAAAAATACTCAAAGCCATATATTGGCTCTTATGGACTTGTTTTCATTTTCTCCAGCTTCAAACTGAACTTGCTTATGGACAATTAATAAAATGTTCCAATTGGCCCCTAAACTTGGTTTTTCTAATAGTATTGAGCTTCTCCATTATCTCTTTCCACAGATGTAGCCAATTTGATTTCAATGTATTTTATCTAGGAAGTTTCCGATGTACAGTCATTGTTTATGTTGTGGGGGAGGGGGGCGAAACGTATTTCCAATGAACTGACATATTATCAACTGAGGTGTTTCAACAAGTGAAGGAAACTCTGTAAGCAGTCACATGTCTATTCTCAGAAATTGCAAGACAGCTATTTAGACAAATGGCTGGAAATGGATTCACACAGATCTGCATTCCAAAGAAAGTTGATATGATGGGATGCACAAATTATCATACAATATTGTCAATATCACAAATAAAAATTATGCTGAAGATAGTTCAAAGATGGTTGCAGAAGTGCATTAAATAGGTAACTGCCAGAAATTCAAGCCAGATTCAGAAAAGAATGTGGAATGAGGGATATCATTGCTGATGTCAGATATTAAATATGCAAAGGCATTCAAGCTTGTAGCTCACAACAAAGAATGGATAACATTGAAAGAATGTGAATTGTTGAACATCAAATTGTGCTCATATGGATGAGCACAAGATATACCAAGAGTTAGTTGTTTAAACAGAATAAAGAAATACTGTATGTTTTTAAATCAGGAAAGCTGTCCATTAAGGTTGTATGCTTTCACAATATTTGTTCAGTCTGTATGCTAAACAATAATTCAAGAAGCTGGAAATATGACAAAGAGTGAAGCATCTAGACTGGAGAAAAGCCCATCAACAACCCAGGTAATACAGATCACACAACTCCACTTGCTTAAAGTAGAGAGGACTTGAAGCACTGATAAAGAGCAAAGTCTACAGCCTTCATGATGGATTGATTATGCCTTCACCTCAAGGGGGAGGGGGAACTTTTATAACTGAACCAATAAGCAACATCATGATAAAGAGAAAAGTTTGAGATAATTGGGGATTTCTGCTTACTAAGATCCACAACCAATAAGAAAGAAGCAGAAGTCAATAAATCAAATAGATAAATCCACTGTAAGAGATCCTTTTTTCTCCCTCTCTTCTATTTTGTTTGAAATTGTTCTCCTGTGTCAATTTAAAAGTCTGTTTCATTTTTACTTTTCCTCCTTTTATAACCACTCATGCCATGGTATAGGTATGATTGATAAGCAATAGGGGGGTTAAAAGAGCTCATTAGAGTGTTGACAAAGTAAAGATGTCACCTTAAAGACTAAGGTGCACCTGATTCAAGCCACAGTGTTTTTAATCGCTTTATATGCATAAGCAAATTGGACCAAAGAAAACTTGATATATTTGAATTATGGTGTTGGTGAAGAACATTGAAAGTACATCAGTATAGTTGTTTGTTCTTCTGGGAGCAGTGTAGCCAGTCCCAAAGAAGAATGGAGAAAAACAAAGATGTATGCAAACATTAGTTTTAAGGGAAAGTGACTATGTAAACCTCATCTTCCATGACTCTGAGGGCAAGAGAACTAAATGGTGCCCAACTAAGAGAACTCAACTGCACAGAGTAGTAGGAAAGTGTGGAACAAAATTCAAAATTATTTTCTAAAGTCTTAAAAGATCAGGTTTACTGATCTGATAGTGGGACCCTCAAACTACAATCTTCAGTCACTTTTCAACCTGTAACTGAACAAACTTACTCCTATAGCTCAAATTTCAGTCAAATAATAGACAAGTCTATACAGTAAATAATACTAGGACAATATACATTCATTATTCCAATCAACCATGCAAGTTGGAAAGGACAGAATTTGCCCAGGGATAAAGCTCAGAAGACAAGAAAGGATAAGAAAGAAATGGAAGGAAGTGGGAAGAATAGTATTACATTGTGGGTTTGCAATCAATGTCACACAATAAAATAAATATGAATTATTGAATGGAAAAACAATTTGCTCTGTAAACTCTGACCCAAATCACAATATGAATATTTGGAGGTGAAAAAAGCTTAAGTTTTACTGATTTTAAAATATGTCCTCCTCAGAAACCTGTTTCAAAACAGTTCTCAGAGGAGATACTTATCAAGATGAACTTGAAATTGCACATGTCCTCCCTGCAGTCATGGAAGGAGTCTCATGATTATTTTTAGGCCAGATGCACTCAATTTGTAACCACTATCTAAGTGCCAGCCTAACACACCATTTTATTGAAGTTCCTTGTATTTTCATTCCAATCAGATGCACTGTCAAGCAGTTTTGTGACCATTATCTTAATACTAGCCAATCACTGAACTTTTATTGTAGCTTCTTATGTTTTCTTATAAAATCTCCTTTGTCTCACTGAGTTCAGAAGCTTCTGGACTTTGTGATTCACAATTTGCAAGCTGCCTTTCCTCTCAGTAAAAGCTCTTTACATTTAAATCTGTCACAGAATCGAGGATTGCTAGACTCAGTCTCAGTTACTTTGGACATGTTATCGGTAGGGACTAGTACCTTTACAAGAACATTGTGCTAGTCTGGGTTAACTAAAGAAATAAATTCATAGACACTCATACGTGTGTATGAGAGAACTTTATATCAAAGAGCAATTGTGCATTAAGAAAATGTCCCAGTCCAGTCCAGATCAAGTTCAGAAGTCTTGTATTACCTCATATGTTGATACTAATCCATAAATTCCTCTTTAGACTCATACAGCCATGCAATGATCCCAAAAGCAGGAATATTGCAGGTCAGGGAGTGGAAAGTCTTATGGATTCAGTGGTGGTGGAAGCATTTCAGTGCTGGCAGGGGTTTTCACATAACTCCACCAATTCTAAGGCTCTGGCTCTATCAGCATAGCTCCATGTGGCTTGTCAAGAGGAATGTCTCGAAGGGAGTAATATACCTGGCCTCCAGTGAGTTATTTATCTCCTTTGTACTTGCAAATGAGGTCATCGAGCTGTGAACTGATTGACAGGCTAGACTCTACCCCTTCACAAGTTGACATTAGATTATGTAACTGCCACAAATATCATGCTTGATAAAGCAGAGGGTCAATACAAAACAAGAAATCCCTTAATGAAATGGACTGACACAGAAGTGGCAGAAGTAGCATCAAACCTAGCAATGATTGGGAGCATGGCACAGGACCAAACACTGTTCCATTCTTAGGTACATAGGGGTCACTATGAGTCAAAATCAACTCAGTAGCACCAAACAAGATCTGTAGAGTCTCAAGAGGACGTGTATGGACAATTTGAAAAAGAATTAACATATAGACTATTTGAATGGTAAGCAAGTTATAAGAAAATCAAAGAGATAGTATCTTGGATCTAGTTGAGTTTTACTACTTCTGGGTCTGAAGGGTCAAAGGAAGGAAGAGAGATGTGAAGAGAGCCCCCACTACAAAAATTATACCTCCATGTGAAGGCTCAGAGAAACTCTCACCTCCGTATGATTTCCTGGTGGGATTTTCCATTAGCCAAAATCAACAGAAATACAGAGGCCAAAAAAAAAAAAATCTTAATCCATTAAGTCCTCTTCAGAGCACAAGACAAGGTGAAGAGTAAGGAGTGAATCCAGAGAAGAAACTGTAAAAGCATTAAAATAGATTCTTTTAAAAATTAGGTAAAGTAGGGTGGACATAGCCTTTTGGAATTCATGAATGAACTTAAAATAATCTAAGAGTTAGTAGAAGCGGATGGTGGTAGATTATTAGTATCCTAGTATCTATAGCATTGCATAGATCTTTCCTCAAGAGACAGGACTTGATTACTGTATTCATACTGCCTGCTTTCTTTTTTTGTTGCTGCTCCCTTTTTTTTTTTTTTTTTGAAGAGATTAAACAGATGTTGTTCCAAATAACGTGCCCTGTTATGGATTGAAATGGAGTCTCAAAAACAATATGTACAGTAAGTCCTAAGCCATATACCTGTGGCAGGAATCCCAGTGGTATAGATTACGAATTGGGCTACTAACTGCAAGGTGCGTATTCCAAACTCCTTAGCTGCTCTGCTGGTGACAGACTTTGTGCTCCTGTAAATATTTGCAGCCTTGGAAACTCTCTTTAGGGCCACTATATGTTGGAATCAACTGAATGGCAGTGGGTTATACCTGTGATTATAATTCCATTTGGAAACGGATTTGCTTTGTCATGTCAATGAGCTACTATTAGTCTAGCGTCTCTCTTAAGATTCATCCATCACACATTCCAAGTTCTGACCATTAGCATATGCTTGCAACTGTTTCTTCTTACCTTGAGTTTTGTACCTCAGCAAATGAAGATCCCAAAGGCTCCACTCCCACCCCTCTCACATCACCAAGGTCAACGCCATTCTGAGAAAACAGCTCCTCCGCCATCACATTTCAAGTTACCCTCTGACCCAAAGAGTCCATCCTCTGGCAATATCTGTGACTTTTTTCTGTTCCCATTCACTAGACTTTCAGAATTTGACAATGTTTCAAAGCTATACTTGATGTTTTTGGCAATCTTTTTGTTGTTGTTGTTGTTGTTGTTGTTGTTGTTTTGGGGGGCATCACTGCCCTCTGGTGGGAGCGGGAGGCCCAGCCTTGCTCCTGGAGAGCTGCTGCTGGATTTGAAGCGCCAAGCCAGTGGGCCGCAGTACCGCATTCAACCACTACACCACCGGGGCTCAGCCCTGGTTTTTGGCAATCTTAAGAAGAGTTGCCTTTAAGATATAAGAGCGGCCATATCTTTAAAATTAAAAATAAAATAAAAACTGGGAGCAGAAGAATTTTCTTAGTATGTATTTTTCCCAAAAGGTGAGCATGGAGCAATTTGTTCTGAGTTAGTTGACTCAGTGGCATTACCTGGAACGTTCTCTCTCGTGATAGTGAATTTTTTCATAAAAGCAATTTCACTTGAACTTCACTTTTGGTGATGGCCCATTTAAGGGAACAGCATGCAGCTGTGAAATTTCATTTCTTGGCTGGGGAAAAATGCTGCAAAGACGGTGGTGGTGTTGAACAGAGCTTACAAGGACCACACCATAGGAAAATCTCAAGTGTATGAGTAGTTTTCTCATTTCAAAAAAAGCGATATGTTGATTGAGGACAAACCTCATTCTGGACATCCGTCAACTTCCCAAATGGACAAAAATATCAACATAGTGCATTTGGAGTTTGTTGCACTAGGTCAGACTGCTAATCAAGCTTTCTATTCAGATGTTTTGAAAAGATTACATAATAGTGAGCAAAAAAAAAAAAAGGCTGTGTGGCAGACAAGGGACTGGTTTTGCCACCACAACGATGCACCTGCTCATGCAGCCATCCCAGTGAGTCAGTTCTGAGCAAAAAGAGCATTCCTCTCTTGCCCTACACACCGTACTCACCTATCTTTGGTCTGTGCAACTTCTTTTTGTTTCTGCAAATGAACAGGGACATTAAAGGACAACAATTTGACAACATAGAAGAAGTGAAGAAAAAAACGATGTGCTGTGTGTTATTCCGGGTAGACTAGAGAAACAAATTCATAGACACACATATGGTTATGAGAAAGGTTTATATACAAGAGGAATGGAACATTGAGAAAGCATCCTAGTCCAGTTCAAAGACATAAGTCTGATATTAGCCCATATGTCTGATACCAGTCTATAATGCCTCCTTCTGACTCACGAAGTCACAGGCCAGTGGGTGCAGAGTCCCAGCTCTGGCAGGGGTCCCCACATGGCTCCTCATTTCCATCAGCAGCATCCGTTGGTGATAGAAACATCTCAGCATTGGCAGGAGTCTCTCTGTGGCTTTTCTGGATTCAGAAGTCTGGTTCCATCAGGGTAAGGCCGCGTGGCTTCTCCTCCAGCTCTTCCCGTTCCTCGGACGCTGCCACTTGTCTTGTCAGTAGTTCGTCTCTCCAGGAGAGAGTGAGTCAAGTCTCTCTTCTTCAATTGGGAAATACCGCAAGACTTCCCAGAATTCTCAGGAAAAAGCCATGCCCACACAGAGGCCTCATTGGCTATCTCCAGATTAACAAGCTAGACTCCACCCCTGCATCCCAATCAGGAAAGTGACATCACAATACATGACTGCCACAAGCTATCAGCCATTCAAACATAAGTTTGAAAATGTTTCCAAGAATGGAATCACAGGCACAAGTAGAAAGAAAATGTTCTGAAAATGATGATGGCACCATATGTACAAATGTGCTTGATACAATGGATATATGTACGGATTGTGATAAGAGTTGCATGAGCCACCCAAAAATGATTTTTTTTAAAAAAGAGCCTTAAGAGCCCCCCAATAAAATTATTTATAGAAATAAAAAGAATGGAATCACAAATTTGACAAATGCATTAGGTGTACTGGAGAGTACTTTAATGGTGATAAGTTTGTTATATAAAAAATAATACGGGCTGAGCCCCAGTGGCGTAAGTGTTTCAGTGCAGGACTGCGGCCCGCGGGCTTGGCGGTTCAAATCCAGCAGCGGCTCTCAGGAGCGGCCCTGGGTGGCTCCCACGACCACCAGAGGCAGTGATGCCCACAAAACAAAAAATAATACATGTATACATTGTTTTGAAAAGTAAAATTGCAGGGTTTGTGTGAGCATATTACATAAGGAAAAAGTTAGGGGAGGACATAGCCATGTCACATAAAAATCACCAAGGATCCAAGAAACAAAAAAATTGAGAAATAGGCATCTTTTCCTAGAGCCAACAAAGAAAGTCTTCAAGCCGACTAAACTGTGAGAAAATTAGTTTCTGTTCCTTAAAGTCACCTGCTTGTAGTATCTCTGTTGTGGCAGCAGTAGATAACAAAGACAAGGTTCATAACAAACATTAGTTCCATTATTCTAGAACCAAAATTTTCTTGTCTTTTTCAAAACTTCACTTTTCTCTCTTTCTTACAACATAAAGCTAAGTTATTCTATGAATATACAATTTTGCTAAGTTATTCTATGAATATGCAAGCATGCTGTATTATGTCCTATCTCTAAAAGCAGTCTCTTGACTTTATATGTCTCTTCAGCTACTGACCCCTACTTACATTCTCACCTCACTCTCCCCTCACTTCTCTTCAACTGCACTTGCATCGTGATTGAAACTATGTGAAAGATCACAAGTGATCTTCATGTTGCCAAATCATTTTTTCTTTCTTGGTCATTTGTATTCTTACTTGATCTCTCAGCCATATTCAACTCAAATTTTCATCTCTCTCCCTAGACTGGTTCTTCCCTTCTTTCTGATGTAACCACATATGGTAGTTAGATTTTGTGTCAAGTTGGCGGAGCCAGGATTTTCCAGTTAAGTAATCAATGCCTCTTCCATGATGTGATTTAATGAAATGTTCACAATTCCACGACAGAATCTGCTGTAAGCAACCAAGTGGTTGCAACAAGATTAAGGAGGAGTGCGTCTTTTATTCTCAGATCAGTACTCTGGTGCAATTAAAAGGAAGTTTCCTCAAGGGTGTGGCCTCCTCCTGTTTAAAAGTAGACACTGTGGAAAGACTTCGTTTCTTCTTGCTAGTGTGGATCCTGCATCCATCGTCTCAACCTCTGGGTCCTTCAACTTGAACCAATGACCACTCATAGTGATGGCTAACTCTGGGGGCTCTCAGAGCTTGCCATATTGCCTAACTCTGGGTTCATTAGAAGCTGACTTTGCCAGCTTGTTGCCTTCCCACTTTCTGGTTCATCTTCCTTCTGTGTTTGTCATCCTCAGGGACTTGAGTCAGAAAAACCCTCCATCCTAGCATGCGAGTCACATATTTGAATCAGAGTAGACTTACCCACTTCTACAGTTGTCTGAAAAACCTTCATAACAGACACTTCTTTCTATGTGTGTTAGTGTGTGTATAGATATATAATGTCATTTACATATATCATGTCAATAGTTTTACTTCCCTAGAGAATACTGCCTAACATATCACATTCTCCAGTTTTGTCCTACTTCAAAGGTCCCCTTTGTTCAGATCAAATCATGTTGACCCCATGTATATCAGAGAAGAATTGTGCTTTATAAAGTTTCTACGACAAATTTTTCAGAATTAGATCACCAGCCTTTCTCTGAGGTACTTCTAGATGAATGCGAACTACCAACTTTTTGGTTAACAGCTAAACATTTTTCTAATAGACCTCTAAAGTTTTAACGCCCCAGAATGCTGTCCTGAGCTTTCTCCTCTTTTCTATTTATATTCTTTCCCTGATGATCTCACTCAGTTTCCTGTTTTAAATACCTCAGTCATGCCAATGACATTCAAATCCTGACTGCTCCTCAAACTTCACCCTCATGTATCAAACTGTTTTTGATGTTTCCACATATACAAGATTCCCATGCCCCCAAATCACCCTAATTTTCAAAAATCATTTTATTGGGGCTCATACACAAACCCTAGTTTTTTATGGAGTGAATACTACCCTATTAAGATATCCAATGGTAGTAAAATTGAAGGTCGGGACAATAGAGGATCACCTTGATCTAGTGGATTGACACTGACTGTAACACTGGCCTCAAACATAACATTTGTGAGGCTGTGTCACCCCACACAGGGAGTGTTTTGTTCTGTTGCTTAGTGTGTCTGTTTCATTTTCATTATTGTCTCACATCAGAATTGTGTGGCATACCAAAATGGTTTTAAATAGAACCCAAAAGGAATTATTAACTGGCATGTAATTTTATTATTTTTTAAGTCATGGGATAAGTGACATTATTAAAACTCATTAAGGTTTTATTTACTATAACTTTTTACCAAACAAATAAATTTTCTTTTCTGTGTTACTTATAAATGTGATAAGTAAAGCATGAAATTTTTGGCTCTGGCTCAAAAAAAAAAAAAAAGATAGCCAGTGGTCTGCCCTACCCTCAAAAGTGTATCTTCTGGACATGTATGTTAGTTAGGACATTCAAAAAAAAGAGCAACACACTAAAAGATAGAACTTGCTAATGCTGTTTCTTAAACATGATATTTTGTTTGGGAATAAGATCATTCTGCTTATAATAATTAAATTGACAAATATATTTCTGCCATAATTTAACCCAAAGTCATGAAAATAGATTTATTTCTCATCCATTCATTATAACTGAATAACCAGATCTTTATGTGTAATGACAATGTTTTCAAAGTTTGTTTACTTCAAGATATTTAAGACATGTTGTGCTAATTAATTCCAGAGCACTGATCTTGACCCTCTTTTATTTTCTCTCCATACTCATCTGTGGTCATGGTGTTAGTCATCAAACATAAGTGTTTGCTAAGTGGTTGTTCTCTTGCCCTATATTTTCCTTTGCGCTTTGGTTCCATGTATTTGATGGTTCGCTGGACATATGTAAGCAAGTGTTTCACATCACATTTAACAAGTCCAGAATTGAATCATCTTTTCCTGGCTTTCCAACTAGTAGCCGTGAATTCCCTCTTCCTGATGTTTTCTATGCCTATAAAGATTTGCAGCCTTGGAACCCCATGGGGGTGGTTCGACTCTGCTCTCTAGGGGTCTGTGAGTTGAAACTGACTCACTGTTAGTGCTGGGTCTTTTCCTTTAGTTGATGAAGCCTCCACAGTTCACCATCACATTCTGCTATTTCTTCTTTCAACAGCAATATGAAGCTATGATTTATGTTAAGATTTATGAAAATTAGTTTGCTTAAATTTCTATACTTCATGTCATACTTTACTAGTGCTACCAGGAAAGAATACCAAAAGGTGGGTAGGTTTAACAACACAACTATTTTCATGAACAGTTTTTGGTACTAAAACATACAATTCAGTTGGCACTGAAAGATGTTGACATATTTGATGAGCCTTTGCCCTAGTTTTGGTTACTGCCAGAAATCCTTAGCATTTCTTTCCTACTTATAAATGCACCTATCATCACATGCCATCTCCCTCTTGCTTGTCTTTCATTGTGCATACTGTCTTTTTTTAAAAGAAGAACTACTAAAAGGGGTTTAGATTTAAGACCAAACCTACTCCTGTATGGCCTCAATAACATAAGGAAACAATATCCTGATTCCCAAAAAATAATCATAGTTACAGGTTAAAAGTGAGAACTTCAAGACATCTTTTTGTGGGACACAACTTAGTCCATAACTCACCTCCCTCATCTTTAAGATAAAGTTAAAAATAAATATCCCCAACCTTAAAGGCCATGCATAAAAAGCTCATACCTAACATCATCCTTAATGGTTAAAGACTAAGACCAAAAGGAATTTTGTGACTAACACTTGCCTAAGCAGAGCAGAGGTCACGGCTCCCTGTGGTGGTGAGTTTGAAGTTAAGAGCGAAGGCCCTGCTAGCACACCTGAGAGGAGGGACTGCTGCCCCTCCACTTAATGTTTTTTTTTGGGGGGGGGAATCACTGCCCTCTGGTGGTCGTGAGAGCTACCCAGCCTTGCTCCTGGAGAGGTGCTGCTGAATTTGAACCGCCAAGCCAATGGACTGAAGTCCCACACTCAACCACTACGCCACCGAGGGTCAGGCCCCTCCACTTAATGTTTTTGACACTGATTCATAATCTGTTAGCTTCTCTAGTAAACCCTATAGCATTATCTGCGTTGTTTGTCATCTGTGCGTTCCGTGTGGCCACTGCAACAGATGCTTGAACCTAGCAGAGAAATAGAGTGCCACGGAGAGATGCTTAGAATTGGTCGGAAGGTTAGACTGGAATGTCAGAATAGGGTAAAGAAAAGTGAAAAATGTAGAGGTATCTGATCTCAGTCTCCTAAGAACAATCTTCTGGTGGATGTGGTGGATGTGGAATTGGACTCCTTCCTCCAAGGGGAGCTGAAGGAGGTCAGTCAAGGTCCCCACTCAATTTACTACTTTTTTGTGTAGCCATGGGAGTCTTAAAACCTTGTGAGCCGCCATCTAAGATACAAGCATTCATCTCTCTCAATGCAGAGCATAAAAGAATCATGAAAATCAAACTGATATGTGGCTGGAAGCCTTCACAAGTCTCTGTCAATAAATCTGGAAGGGGAAAAAAAGAAAGGAATTTGGAAGATTTGCTGACTGACCCATATTTGTGTCCATTCCAAAAAAAGATTAGCCAACAAAATGCAAAAATTATCAAACAATATTAGTAATATTGCTTTTGATCAAAAAAAATGTTGATGATAACTCAGAAATGGTTGCAGAAGTACATATACAGGAAGCTACCAAATATACAAACCAGGTTCAGGAGAGGATGTGGAGGGAGGAACGTCATTGCTGACATCAGATGACTTGGCTGAAAGCAGAGAACATCAGTTAGATATTTACCTGTTTGGGGTTTTTTGTTCGTTTGTGTGCTTACTTGTTTGTTGTGGTTTGCTTGTTTAACTTTGCAAAGACATTTATTGTGTGAATCATAACATACCACAGATAATACAAAGAAAAGGAATTCCAGAACACTCAACTGTGTACATGCAGAACCTGTTCAAAACATCCTCCTTCTATCTAGGTCCCCGCTACCAGGTCCCCATATTTCCCCTCCCTCCCCACTCCACCCCCCACCCTTGTAAATCTTTTTCGGTTATATCAATCTGTGACCAGATTAAGGAGGTAGTATATGACCCACTTCTTTCCACAACTGCTTGGCTCCTTCACAGAAAATCCCATGGAGTTGAACACACCATGCGATATCATGTCATGGGGGAAGCTCAGCCCATCTTTCCACTTCTGTAAAGAATTACCATGTAGGAAGCTCAAAGGTTGCAGTTCTACCCTGGTCTGTAGGATCACTCTGAGTCAAAATCAACTTAACAGTAGTGAGTATGATTTTTGCATCATGCTTTTGTAAAAATTAAACCAAAATCAAACCAAATGATGATGGCAACAAGTGTGCAAAAATGACCTGCATACGATATGTATTGATCAGGATGGGAGTTGTATGAGCCCCCCAATAAAATGATTTATATTAAAAAAAAGAATAAAGAAGCTACTTTATTAAGCAAGTATTCTGCACCTGAAGAAAAAAGTAGTACTGCATGACCAAAAAAGAAGTCCATTACCCACAGATGCACTTTGGGTCCCCCATCTATACTTCCCCTTGTATACACTAATAAAATTCTTAGCTCCTTAATGCCTGAAAAAAAGAAAAAGGTTTCTTTTTGGTGTGGCTTATACTTAGTATGGGTTGACATTGTGCAGAAGCTAGCTACGTCTCCTGTTAAAATGACTGTAGATCCAAGTTGCCCTCACTGGATATCCGGCCTTGGATTCAACCCTTCATCCATCAGACTGTGGTCTCTGCTTCATTTCCCTGCTTCCTGTTCATAAGCTCTCACAGCTTCATGAGTCAGCAGGTACCTTTAGCCTACATGCGATCTATGGACTGGAATCAGAGTTGACTTAAACTTATTTCTACAACTGTGTGAACCATTTCTTCATATGTCTCTTTCTATAGACATATCCATATACAAATACACATACATGTACATACAAGCAACACTAGTTTTGCTTCCCTAGAGCTCAGCCTAACACAAGCACGGCAGGTTTGAATCATTACCTTTAGGTTAGCAGTCTATCAAGTCTATTGCTTGATCATCATGGGGGTTGTTATTAATAAATTAATTTCTCCTATTTTTACTTTTTAAAATGAGCCTAATAGCTCATTTAAAATTACAAATGTGGCTTGTATTTATCCCTATTGAACAGTATTGCCCCAGACACTTGTGAGATATATTGACTCCTGAGTCTCTTTTAGATATTCTGTTTAGCGTGTTCCAGATTAAGGCCTAAATATCTGATTTATTTTCACTCTTTAAGCAATTCAATTTATGAATTAGGGTAAGAAACACTTATTTATTTTTCCACCATTATTTTTTGGGGGGCTCTTACAGCTCTTATAACATTCCACACGCACATTGTATCAAGTGTATTTGTACAGACGTTGCCATCATTTCCAAGACATTTTCTGCTTGAGTTCTTGATATAAGCTTCTCTTTTTCCTTGTTCCTCCCCCACTCTCCCACCCTCCTGTGCCCTTGATCAATTACATATTGTTATTTCCTATCTTTTACCGTCCTTTGTCTCCCTCCACCCACATTTCTGTTATTCACTCACTTTGGGGGTGGGCAATACATATCCAATCTTTCTCATCCTCCCCCCTCCCTGACCATCCCTCTACCCTCATGATATCACTACTCCCATTACTGTTCCTGTGGGGTTTGTCTTTCCTGAATTCCCTGTGTTGAGAGTTCTTATCTGTACCATTGTGTATTCTCTGGTCTAGTCAGATTTGTAAATTAGAACTGGGTCATGGTAGCAGGGAGTAGGAAGCATTTAGGAACTAGAGGAATGATGTGTGATTTGTCAGGTGTATACAATATCTTGGTTGAATCATCCCTTCCTTATACCACTTCTGTGGGGGGTATCCAATTACCTACAGATGGGCTGTAGGGTCTCCACTCCAAACCCCTTTTTTGCATCAATATAGTATGTAGTTTGTTTTGGATCTTTTGATACCTGTTGCCTGGTCCCGTCAACACTTCATGATCACACAAGCTGGTATGCTTCTTCAATGTGGGTTTACTTGCTTCCCTGCTAGATGGCCATTTGTTTGATTCCAAGCCTTTAAGAGCCCAGACACTATATTTTTTGAGAGCCGGGCACTTCCACTCTCTTTACCACATTTGCTTATGCATCCATTTTTCTTCAGTGATCATGTTGGGAGGTTAGTATCAAAGAGTGCCAGGTTATCAGAATCAAGTGTTCTGGTGTTAAGGAGGCTTTGAATAGAGAACCAAAGTCCATCTTAATATCTTAATATTTATTATTTTATTATTATTAATAAATTATTAATATCTTAATACTTATATAAATCGATGTACATTGGTCTCTACCCATTTTATTATAAATTAATATATTCACACATATTTATGCCTATAGCTATACCTTTTTAAATATCTTTTGCCTCTTATTTCTTTCCTCTATTTCCTTTCACCTTTCTCCTAGCCCACTATCATACTCGCCTTCCATTTGGCTCTCAGTATTTCCTCTTGGATACATTACTCTTGATCAAGCCTTACCCGGCATTATATGCCTTTCTCACCATCGATTTTAGGACTCTTGTTGCTCCCCATCTCTGAGTTTGTTGGCTTCCCACTCCCCCTCTCAACGCCCTCTTCTCCCATGTCCCCCTGAACCACCAATCCTCAGGATTGTTCGTCCTGCCTTTTATGTAGACAGACATGGGATGAAAGAAAGAGAAAAACAAAAACAAAAAACACAACCTAATCAAACAAACAAAACACAGCAGAACAGGAGAAAAAGATAATAGATAGTTCAATTATGTCTGCTGACCCTTATGTACATTTTCTGATCAAGCCTGATGAGGTGCCAAGGCCTGTGCCCCAAGTCAGAAATCTATTTTCACAATTCCGTGGAGACTGTGTTACTTTGCTTCCCTTGCCGCCCTGTTGCCCGCCCTTCATGTTTCTCCCTGCTGTCCGCAGTGTCTTCAGTGCTGTCCCCCATAGCTCTGTGGGTCAGTGAGGGACGCACTGGCTGTTCTGAGCAGGGATGTCGTCCCTGGGTCTTTGTGGGCCGTGATGAGGTTCTCTCTCTCTCTCTCTCTCTCTCTCTCTCTCTCTCTCTCTCTCTCTCTCTCTTCTTCTTCTTAATTCGCTCCCATGTGGTCTGGACACACCCACCTCTCTCCCTGAACTTCATCTGCAGTGTCATCCTCTACATTGCCTTCTGGAGGGACGGTTAATGTAGCTCAGTTTGAACCCAGCTCCATGCCAGTGTATTGCCCCCAGGCTTGGTGCTCACGATGGGATCTGGTCCCTCTCTCCCTTTCCTGTGGTGACAGAAGCGCTCTCCCTATTAGTGCCCTGTTCCCCATCACCCTTGAGGAAACATTTCTTTATATGCCTTTTAATTGGGTGACTTTGATCATTGGTTGTCAGCACAGCAAACACTGGTTCAAAGAGAACAAAGAAAATAATAGCTTTTGGTTTCAACTACATAGTAATTATCATCCCATAATAATATCTATATTTTTCAGTTAGCAAAACTTGCTTCAAAATATCACAACCTGTTTTGCAAATTGAGAGAAGTTGAGTAGCAAGTAATTCCCTATCCAATCTGGATTGTACCTAACTTCTCATCCCTTTTAAGGATCCATTTTGTAGCTATATTCTCAGGATCACACAATATCTACAAATCACCTCAGTAATATTTAAAATAGTAAACAAGTGATAGTAACTAATTAGATAAGTTATGATACACCCAACCAAGTACTATGCACACTGCAAAAGTGAATGCCATGTGTACTGTGGAGTTGGTTCCAATTCTTAGCAGACCCTATGCCGAACAAAAATACTGAATAGGATTTCTTTTTTTTTAGACACTCTATTGAGTGTTCTTACAGATCTTGTAACAATCCATGCACCAATTGTATCAAGCACATCTGAACATAGGCTGCCATCATTATTTCCTAAACATTACTTTCTACTGAGGCCTTGGTGTTGGCTCCCCTTTTTCACTCCCTCCCTCCCCCACCACCTTATGCCCTCTAGATAAATTATAAATTACTTTTATTTTCCTATATTATACTGCTGTCTCTCTTCCCCCATGATTTCTGTTGCTTGTCTCCCAACTCCCCCCCCCCTTTGGGGGAGGGTGGTGCAGTTATATGTTGATCATCACAGTTGATTTCCCCTTCCTCCCCATCTGTTCCTATCTTCCCCTGCTCTCCTGATATCACTGCTCCTGTTCCTGTTTCTGGATTCCATGGGTCATGAGCTCTATGTCTTATCTGTACCTGTGCACATGGTTCAGTCTAGCCTACAGCGAAAGGCAGTACTAGGTCATGATAGTAGTGGGTGAGGAAGCCTCAAGGAACCAGAATATTGTGTTTCATTGGTGCTTTACTGTAGCCTGATTGACTCATCCCTTCCCTGTGACCCTTCTGTATTGGAATGTCCAATTGTCTACAGATAGACTTTGGTCTCTGCTCCAACCTCCCTCAACAATATGATTTGTTTATTTATTTGTTTGTTTGTGGTGTTTTGATGCCTGTTACTGGATTCTGGCGACACCTCATGATCCCACAGGCTGGTATGCTTCTTCCATGTAGGCTTGTTGCTTCTCAGCTAGATGGCTGTTTGTTTAACTTTAAGACCTTTAAGACCCCAGACATTATCTTTTGATAGCCAGGTACCATCAGCACATTTTCTTATGTACCCATTTTGCCTTCTGTGATTGTGCTGGGAAAGTGAACATCTAGGAATGCTAGGCTGTTAGAACCAAAGACCATGAGCAGCGGCCTGAAACCTGTCCACTACCTCAGTATATTTCCATATAAATATATGTACATGGGCCAATACCTCTATTTTTGTGAATTAATGTGTATCGACATATGTATACACCTATGCTTATACTCTATCCATATCTTGCTTCCTGTTTCCTATTCCTGGTCGTTCCTGTTTCCTTTCCCCTTCCTCCTGCCCCACCATCATGCTTGATTGCTGTTGTTTACCTCCTTCTCCACACAGTCCCTCTGATTAACAGCTGACAGTCCCCACTGCTTTCTCCTCAAGTTTGTTTCCCATGCCTATCATATAATTAGGCAACCCAACAATGACAGAGACCAAACAAAAACAAAAGTTTGAAAAAAGAAATTAAAATATGCATTATTCCAGGTCTGTCCCTGTCCCCTGACCTTTATGACTGTCTCCCAACTGTTCCTGGGGGAATTCCAGGAGCTGCCCCTCTTAGCCTGAAGTCTATCTGGGGGACTCTTCAGGAGCTTTGTGTCTTATCTTTGCTCGTGTTGCCGGTTTGTTATGCTCCCTTCTTGGTTTGCCCTGCTGCAGGGGGATCCCATCTGAACGAACTCCCTGCCATGTGTCCCCAGTATTGTCCTCTGTCACGCATGCTCCAGTGAGGGAACAACAAGTCTTGAATTGTTGTCAGCCCTATAGTCATCTCTGTGCTTAATCAGCTCTGGGCAGGTAATTGTATTCCAGGTTCGGTGAGCGAATATGGACTAGACTGTTTCTTTTTCTTTTTCCTTCTTGGTTTGTTTCCATGTGGGCAAGCTATGCCAGTCCCTTTCTCCAACCTGTAGGTTTAGAGTGGTCCTCTACAGCACAAATGTTAAGCGAGAGGGTCAATTTGGCTCTGATTGGGGTAGGCCCTATAACCCAATCTTTTCATACATTTCTCCATCTGGTTACATTGTGGATTTTCTTGACTATAATCATCATGGGAAGGGCTGAGCCCCGATGGCATAGTGGTTGTGCGCGAGACTGCATCCCACTGGGATGAAGGTTCGATTCCAGCTTCACGGAGCAAAGGCTGGGCCTCCTACTCCCACCACCTGAAGGCAGTGATGCCCCCCCCAAAAAAATCATCATGGAAATAGATTTCCAGATTTTTCTCCCACAAAGCCACTTAATGGGTTTGAACTTCCAATTTTTTAGTTACTTGATTGCACTATCAGGACCCCTGTTGCTTTAAAAAAAGGGGAGGGGGATAAGGTCTTGTATATGTACTAATATGAAAATTTCTATGATATTTATAAATAAAAAAGGAAGTTAAAGTAGGGCATGTAGATGCTATTTGTGTATTTGAAAATTTACATATGAGGGTGTATCAGGACGTATTGCTACAAAATCATTGAAAACTTAATTTTTTTATTATAGCTCTTATCACAATCCATACATGCATCCATTGTGTCGAGCACAAGTTGCCATCATCATTTTCAAAACATTCTCTTTCTACTTGAGCTCATTTCCCCACCTCACCCCCTCCCTCCCTCCCTAATGAACTCTTGAGAATATATAAATTTTTTTCATGTCTTACACCCACCACTATCTCTCTTCACCCACTTTTCTGTGGTCTGTCTCCTGGGAGGGGTTTATATGTCCATCATTGTGATCAGTTCCCCCTTTCTCTCCCCACTCTATTGGTATCACTGCTCTCATCGTTGGTCCTGAGGAGGCTATCTGTCCTGGATTCCCTATTGTGTGCTCTTATCTGTACCTGTGAACATGCTCTGATTTAGTCAGATTTATAAGATAGAATTGGAGTCACAATAGTGAGGGAAATAAAGCATTCAATAGCTAGAGGGAAGTTGTGTTTTGTTGGTGCTGTACTGCACCCTGACTGGCTCATCTCTGCCTTGTCACCCTTCTGTGAGGGGATGCTCAATTGCCTATAGATGGGTTTGGGGTTTCCACTCTGCCCTCTCCCTCATTCACGATTTTTTAACTTATTAAACAAAGAAGCAAAATGTGAAATTATTGTTTCTTGACCTTCATCTAGGCCTATACTGGAAGCAGTGTTTCTCTCTCTGTAGCCCTTCCCTAAAAAGCATTGCTCTGTGACTTGCACCACATCCAAATGGCAGTTTGGACATACTGGAGGAACTCAGCTGGTGCTCTTGCCAATGAGTTTGGGGAACAGAAGAAGTCAGAAAGGGCAATACCGGGGCTTTAGATTTGATGGGACAGGATTTACTTAAAAAGTTTGCCTAAGAAGCCCTTGCTGTCCTTGAAGAATAAGCAGGCACAGCACTTTGGTGGGTAAAAATACTTCAGCACTACTTTCCTACTCTTCTTTTCAATTTGCAAATTTCTTAATTTCTTCCTAATAAGCCCCTGTGATCATGCTGTGCCCTGTGAGAAAATAAGATTACGCAAAAAAAATCACCATAACCTATAGAGCTGGCCCCTCAGCCTTGAATTGAACTGGCCCATCTAAGCCCCTCAAAGGTCACTGTTTTGATGAGACCTTTTTAAAAAAAAAATCATCTTATTGGGGGTTCATAACAACTCTTAATACAGTCCATGCATCCATCCATTGTATGTCAAGCACATTTGTACATGTGTTGTCTTCATCAGTCTCTACTTCAGTCCTTGGAATCAGTTCCTCATTTTTCCCCTCCCTCCCCACTCCCATCTCCCTCATATACCCTTGATAATTGATAAATTATTATTATTCTGTCATATCTTATACTGTTTGATGTTGCTCTTCACCCACTTTTCTGTTGTCTGTCCCCCAGGGAGAAGGTTATATGTAGATCCTTATAATCGCTCCCCCCATTTCTACCCCACCTTCCCTCTACCCTCCCGGTATCACACTGGTCCTGAAGGGATCATCTATCCTGGATTCCTTGTGTTTCTGGTTCCTATCTGTACCAGTGTACATCCTCTGATCTAGAATTGGGATCATGAAAGTGGGGGAGGGGGGGACCATTTAAGAACCAGGGGAGAGTTGTATGTTTCCTTGTTGCTACACTGCACCCTGACTAGCTCATCTCCTCCCTGCAACCCTTCTGTAAAGGTATGGATGGGATCTTTTTTTGAAGGCACAGTAATGAAATGAAGATGAGTGTTATTTAAGAGAGCTAGGCTGTTCACAAGGTCAGTGTTTCAAAACCAGCAGCCACTCTGTGGTAGAAAAATGAGGCTTTCTCCTCCTGCAAAGTCACAATCTAAGAAACCCACAGGGGCAGTTCTATCCTGTTCTATAGAGCGCCATGGCAGTGAGTTGAGTGATTGCACAGACATGTTTACATGTTTTGTTTGGAGTAAACTTGTACATGCAAAAATTACAACCTTGGTAGCAAACCTTTCTATTATAGACCTCATATATATATGTAGATGCATAGGAAGTTTTAAAAGTTGTTCATTGTGGTTACTGTTAGAGAACAAAACTGGATCTTTTTTCTCTGGAGTGTGGAAAATAATTTACACTTTATTTTTATATCTTTTTGCAAAGTTTTACATCCTTGGCTACTAGCAGGAAAGTCATGTTTCTAGATAAGCCAGTCTGTTTTTATAAAGATTTCCAGTCTCGAAAATCTTAGGCAACAGTTCATCTGGCCTAGAGAATCAATGTGAGTTGGAGTTGACTTGCTGATGGTGGGTTTTGTTATACAGTTTTACTTTTCTTATTGTGAACATATTAATTTCTATTGTGCATTACAAGCCCAAGCCAAACCTACTGTCATCAAGTCAATTCCAATTCATACTGAGCCTAAAACACAGAGAACTGTTTCCTAGGGTCTTTGAGACTGAAAATCTTTACAGGAGAAGACAACCTGTGTTGGCCCAGGTAGACTAGAGGAATAAATTTCATAGA
>PVJH01034996.1:0-20099 GCA_004026705.1 Nesogale talazaci
TTTTTTCTACCAAACCACAATACCATCACCATGTACAGTTTTTATTATATATAATCAAGTCTCCCCAGCTGATAGCTTTTTTACTGTTGGTTTGTTCAAACTAAGACTCAGAAAAATTCCACTCATACTTGGTTGCTATACCTCTTTAAGGCTTTCTTAGTTGAAAACAGCCCCTCTTTTAACTCCCACTTGTAACTTTGCCCCACTACCATGGACTTGTAAAAATAGTGGAACTGGGCTGAGGCCCGGTGGCGTAGTGGTTGTGCGCGGGACTGTGGCCCACTGGGACGGGGGTTCAATTCCAGCAGTGGGGCTGGGCCTCCTACTCCCACCACCGGAGAGCAGTGTTGCCCCCCTCCCCCCCCAAAAATAGTGGAACTGTGTATTGCCCCTGTTGTACATTGGCTAACTGCTTGTTGTGATATCATTTTACTCTGCCCTGACTTCCGTACACCCTATAAAGGAAGCTTACAGTCTATGGGCCCTTTTATATGTGAACTTACTGAAGATGCCCAATAACTTTCAATAGAGTAGTTACATAGAGATCTTATTGCATTAGAAATTAAAGCTGAGAAAAATGTAAAAAATTTACTAAGCCACATAAAACAATAATAGATGGATTATTTGTCATAAGCAACTTTTTTTTCAATGATTTTATTGGGGGCTCAAAGCATTCCATATCTCATTTGTATCAGTCATATTTGTACATGTTGCCATCTTCATTTCCAAATAAATATTTTCTACTTGAGCTCCTCTTTCTCCCTCCTTTTTTAATGAATCATTTTATTGGGGGATCATCACAACAATACATAGGCCAATTGTATGCCGACGCATAAGTAACATTTTAAAATGAAAAATAACTATATTTTTTCTTTTTGAAAAATAAATGTTTTCTAAACTAAGAAAATTAGTGAGAAAAGCTTACATTTTTATAAATTTCCAATGTCTTCATTAACAAAGATAATTGGACTTTTGTTTCTGATTTCATATTAATTACATAATAACATCACATGTCCATATAACCAAGTAGCCTATGGAGTACTAACTATGCATGCTTGATAAAAAGAGTCCAAAAGACAAGTGGTCTTCTAGTATTTTGAGAATCCGCTGCTCTTGTAGAGGCATGATGAGATTCAATTTCAATACTTTGGGTAAAGAAAGTTCATAAAGACACCGTTTGTGTGCTCCATACTTTACTTTTAGTAATACCCATTGTTGTCAAGTCAATTCTGACACGCAGCAGCCATCTACGACAGAGAGCTGCCCACAGCAAACCGAAACATCAAGCTCACGGCTCTCGAGTTGTTTCTGACTCTTGGTTTTTCTGTAGGACAGGGTGAAACCATCCCCCTGGGGTTTCTGAACTGTAATTCTTTATAGGAGTAGAAAGCCTCATCTTTCTCCGGCTGAGCTGACTGGTGGTTTCAAACTGCTGACCTTGCAGTGAGCAACCCAGTATGTAGCCAGGATACCACCAGGGCTCCAGAGCTGCCTGTAGGGTTTCAAAGATGTAATCTTTACAAGAACTGATTGCTAGCCATGTCTCTGAGATTCGAACTGACAGCTTTTCAGTTGATAGCCAAATTCTTAACTCGAGTGAGTTAAAATAATATTTTATTATTATTCCCCCCAAACCCCACTCCCATTGTGTAGATTATGACTTGTAGTGACCCTATATAGGGTTTCTGAGACTGTAGATTTTTATGGGATCATTTTCCCTGGGAGCATTCAATGGTGTGGTTAGCAATCCAACACTTACCCAACAGCATCCCCAGCCAGGACTCCATTACTTTATCATTAAGATAAAGTGACCTGCTGAGCCCTGGTGGCGCAATGGTTGCGTGGGGGACTGCGGCCCACAGGGTTGATGGTTTAAATCTGGCAGCAGCTCTCCAAAGAGCAAGGCTGGGCAACCTACTACCACCAGGACAGTGATGTGGGGAAAAAAAAAAAGATAAAGTGACCAGACTTCCCGCTTTTTAACAATTTAACAACATCCCACCGCATTTAAAAATTAAATACATTGCAATACTATTTTTGCGTTCTGTGAAAATTTTTGTTGCTCCATATAGACCAAATTTTAATCAAGAATCCCCCCCCACCACCACCAAATCTGGTCACTTTACATTAAGAAGAATATTGTGTCACTTAATGATACCAAGATTCACTAGTGAATATGTAGGTGAGTTTGGTAGTTAAATAATCTAGTGTCAATTTTGATGATTAGCAGTGTAGATTGGAGTCTAGCCTATCAATCGGGATCTAACCAATGAAGTCTCTGTGTGGGTGTGGCCTGAGGATTCTGGGAGTTCCTGTGTTCCTCCTTGAAAGCAGGAGTTGCTCTCTTTCTGCTCACTCTCTGAGAGACACTCTACCGACAAGATATATGGCTGGCACTATGCTCCCTTGTCCCGGGAGCTGAAGGAACCATGTGGAGAGCTGCCAGTGCGGAGATGCTTACAATGCCACTGGATTCACAAGATTTCCACCCACTGACCTGTAATCTTCCTGCACTCGGCATTATTGCATATGTTTTGTGACTTTATAGATGGGTATCAGACACATGGGCAAATTGGACTTAGGACTTGATCTGGCCTGGGATGTTTTCTCAGTATTCAATTGTTCTTGTATATAAACCTCTTTCTTTAAAAAAAAAAAAATTATTGGGGACTTATACAACTTTTTTTTTTTTTAAAGGCATCACTGCCCTGGTGGTGGGAGTAGGAGGCCCAGCCTTTGCTCCTGTGAGCGGGAATCGAACCTCCATCCCAGTGGGCCACAGTCCTGCGCATAACCCACTATGCCACCAGGGCTCAGCCCTCATACAACTCTTTTTTTTTTTTTTTTGGACATCACTGCCTCTGGTGGTCGTGGACGCTACCCAGTGCTGCTCCTGAGAGCAGCCGCTGGATTTGAACCTCCAAGCCCGCAGGCCGTAGTCCTGCACTCAACCACTTAGGCCACCGGGGCTCAGCCCCCTCATACAACTCTTATCCAATCCATCCATCCATTGTGTCAAGCCCGTTTGTGCATTTGTTGTCATGATTCTCAAAACATTTTCTTTCTACTTGTGCCCTTGGTATCAGCCCCTCCTTTTTTCCCCTCCCTCCCTCACCAACCCATGATAATTTATAAATTATTATTATTTTGTCATGTCTTCAATACTGTCTGATGTCTCCCTTCACCCATTTTTCTGTTGTCTGCCTCTCAGGGAGGGGGTTAATGTACATCTTTGTGATTGGTTCCCCCTTTCTCCTCCACCTTCCTCTTCCCCTCCTGAATGTTGGCCCTGAGGCGTTTATCTGTCCTGGATTCCCTGTGTTACCTGCTCTTATCTGTAACAGTGTACACCCTTTGGTCTAGCTGGATTTGTAAGGTGTAATTGGAATCAGGATAGTTGGAGTGGAGGAGGGGAGGAACTAGGAGAACTAGGGGAAAGTTGTATGTTTCATCTATGCTATATTGTGCCCTAACTGGCTCATCTCCTCCACACAACCCTTCTGTAAGGGAATGTCTGGTTGCCTACAGATGGGCTTTGGGTCTCAACTTTGCACTTCCCCTCATTCACGATGATTCGATACCTTGTGATCACACAGGCTGGTGTGCTTTTTCTTTGTGGGCTTTGTTGCTTCTCAGCTAGATGTCCGCTTTTTTATCTTCAAGTCTTTAAGACCCTAGACACTATATCTTTTGGTAGCTGGACACCATCAGCTTTCTTCACCCCATTTGGTTATGCACCCTCTTTGTCTTCAGTGATCATATCAGGAAGATTAGCATCATGGAATGCCAGGTTATTAAATCAAAGTGTTCTTGTGTTGAGGGAGCATTTGAGTAGAGACCCAATGTCCATCTGCTGCCTTAATGCTAAACCTATAAATATATGTACATATATCTATTTCCCCATCATCATATATAGATATAATTGCATATGTACTTGCCTGTATTTAGACCTTTACAAATGCTCTTTGCCTCCTAGTTTTTCCTCTATTTCCTTTTACTTTTTCTCTTGTCCCATTATCATGTTATCCTTCATTTGGGTTTCAATTCTCAAATGTAATTCCTCTCAGTTACATTACCCTTGATCAAGCCCAACCAGGCCTCCGACACCCTCCATGTTATCGATTTTAGATCACTTGCTGTTTCCTTGTTCTTGGGTTTGTTAACCCCTGCTTCCTTCCCCTGCCTTCCCCTCTCCAATGCTCCCCACCCCAACCATTGGGCCCATTGTTTTCTCCTCCAGATTATGTGTCCTGCCTATCTTATCTAGATACATCTAGATACCTATTGTCTAGGTAATAATGTGCACAAAAACAAGATAGAGCAAAAGAAAGCAATAAAAGAAAAGAAAAAAACAATAAGCAAGGGTACACACAAAAAGAAAAGCCTATAAATAGTTCAAGTACTGTTTCTTGACCTTGAGGACTATTTTCAAGTTGATCTGATGGGGTGCCACACCCTGACCCCAAAGTCTATTTTTGATATTCCTGGGGACTTCTTGCTCTGTTCCCCTTGGTGTTCTATTGTACACCCTTAGTGTTTTGCCTCAGGATGGTGGGATCAGATCTGGCCCAATCCCCACACTACCTCCAGTGTTGTCTCCGTAATGCTGTGGGTCAGTGAGGGACGTCGTGTCTAATGGTGGGACTGGCCCTAGGGTCCTCCCTGTGCTTGGCTGCTCCGAACAGGAATATCTTTCTCAGGGCTTGGTGGGCGGGACGCGCGCCGCTCTCTCCTCTTATCCATTTGCACCTGTGTGCTCTGATCAGACATGTCTTCTCTCTGAGCTGTACCTTCAGTGCGGGGGCCGTCCCATAAGCCTCTTTCTCAAACACATTTGAGTGTCAGTAAATCGGTTCCT
Source organism: Nesogale talazaci (assembly GCA_004026705.1). Taxonomy (NCBI): domain Eukaryota; kingdom Metazoa; phylum Chordata; class Mammalia; order Afrosoricida; family Tenrecidae; genus Nesogale; species Nesogale talazaci. The sequence continues at coordinate 4,859 of PVJH01034996.1, forward strand.
CTAATCTTCCTGGAGTAACACAGTGAGGCACACTGTTATTAATATGTATGGTTATCAGTAATTTGGAAATCTTTCAGTTTCACCATGCTCACGTGTTTTGTGTGATTTCTCTTGTTGTCGGGTGTCATTGAGTCAGTTGTGACCCATAGTGACCTTGTGCACAAGGACGGTGCCATCCTCCGAATGCTCTCATGCTTCAGCCGGTTGTTGCAGCCCCTGTGTCAGACCGTCTCCCTGAGGGCCTGCCTTTTTTTGGCCGCCCCTTTGCTTATTCAACATGATGTCCTTCTCCAGGCACTGGTCTCTCCTGACCCGTATGCACAGTTTACTTTCAAATTCCTCTGAATATTTCATATTGCTTGGATAATAGTGACATTTGACATTTCTCAGGTGTTCCCTCATTATATCACTCACTGCTTTTTACCTTTACCTATTTGATTTTTGAAGAGTTTTAACTTGAATTTACTCAAGATCCTTATGCAATCAAGACTATAAGCCTTTATCACTTGCAGTATTAGTTTGCTCAGTTAATTTTGCATTCTTTTTTCGTTCTGCTATACTTTACACCAGTTTCTATCCAGTAGACTGTAACTCATCATGATCCCCTGACATAGGTGGGACTGCCCCATGGGGTTTCAAGGTGAATTGTTCTGAGAGTAGCCTGCTGTGTCCTTCTCCCGTTCAGTGGCTGGAGGGTTTGAACTTCTAGCCTTTTGATTAGTAGCCAAGCACTTAACTATGGTGGCACCCGGACTCCTTTTACTATATTTCATACATAAAGTAATGTTATTAGTCACATGCAGTCCTCTTTTTTCTTGGAAATCTAGCTTTTCAGGAGAATGAGAAAAGATTGAACCAAGAATGTGGAATTTTCCCATTGGAAAGAACAGAAGGAATGTACAGTTCTTGTCTCTTAGTGTACAAAACCATGGAGAGATTACACAGTGAGTTGGTGCCAGAGTTGAGACCAGAGACGAATGACTTTCCTAAAACTTCTTTTCTTTCTTTCTTTTTTTCCCCTGAGACTTGCTTCCTTGTCTTCTAGTACCTTAAAGTTTGGAGTGAGACTGAAGAACTGTCTTAGTTTAAATTATATTTATAATGTCTTTTTTGTTTGTTTGTTTTTTGGCATCACTGCCCTCTGGTGTTGGGAGTAGGAGGCCCAGCCTTTGCTTCTGTGGAGCTGGAATTGAACCTCCATCCCAGTGGACCGCAGTCCCGTGCACAACCACTATGCCACCGGGGCTCAGCCCCTATAATGTCTTTTTTTTTTTTTTTTAAATAATTTTATTGGGGGCTCTTACAGCTCTTCTCACAATCTATCCATCTGTTATGTCAAGCACATTCGTACATATGCTTCCATCATCATTTTGAAAATACATTCTTTCTACTCAAGTCCTTGATATCCGCTCCTCATTTTCACCCTCTCCCACCTTCCCACCCTCGATAATTTATAAAAAATTTCCAATTTATAATTTCTTATCATTATGTGCTTTGTAGACATTTGCTTCTAATTATAGTTCTATTAGCAACTATATTCCATGGAAAGTCTATGATTTTGTGTTCAGTTATATATATAAATATTTAAACTTTCAGAACCACTCTGAGACTTTAAAGTATTTTTGCCTTAACATAGAAATGATCAGATTTTGACCACTATTTTGCTTAACAGGAAGCCTGCGGACCTGCAGAACTTGGCTCCAGGGACCCACCCTCCATTTATAACTTTCAACAATGAAGTCAAAACGGATGTAAATAAGATTGAGGAATTTCTTGAAGAAGTCTTATGCCCTCCTAAGTGAGTATGAAATAAAATATGCCTGGAAGTATTGACCCTTACAGACTTGTCTCTTGAGATGGCACTTATATTTTTGCTATTTATTAGCTATGACCAGGATATAAATCACCTTTTGAGGTTATTTATAGTTAATGCTGGGCCAGTAAATCATACTGGCTAAGCGGTGTGGTAAAAGGTTTGGGGAGGTGAGAGGTGGGTTAAGAGAAAGCAATTTTGGCAGGATCTAGGTCCCAAACTGAGTACATGCAGAAGAAGAGGTTTTGATTTCCTTCCATCTCTTTTGCTCTATATGAGTAGAGAGAACCAGTAGTTCTATCTTAGATGTTGTTTACAAGCTTTTTCTGTTTTTGTTTTTTTTTTAATCCTTTTAATTCTTTTTTTTTTTTAATTTTTTTTTTTTGTGGGCTTCACTGCCTCTGGTGGTTGTGGGCACTACCCAGCTGCCGCTGGATTTCAACCGCCAAGCCCGCAGGCTGCAGTTCCGCACTCAACCAATTACGCCACCGGGGCTCAGCCCACTTTTTTTAAATCCTTTTACTGAGGGCTCATACAATTCATCACAATCCCTACATCCATCCATTGTATTCAAGCACATTTGTACATTTGTTGCCCTCGTCATTTTCAAAACTTTTGCTTTCTACTTAAGCTCTTGGTATCAGCTCCTCATTTTTCCCCCTCCTCACACCCCTCTCTCTCATGAACCCTTGATAATTTATAAATTATCATATTGTCATATCTTAGACTGACTGATGTCTCCCTTCACCCACTTTCCTGTTGCCCGTCCCCCAGGGAAGAGATTATATATACATCCCCATTATTGGCTCCCCCTGCTTACAAGCTTTTAAGACCCCAGATGTTATTCACCAGAGTTGGATATAGAATGTTCCTTTTGTTTTGCCGGTTGACTAAGTGGCCTCTGAAATGATGGTCTCAAACTTTTGGACTCAGTAAACCAATCTTGTAAGTTATTTGAATGTTTCTCAAAGCCTCTATGACTGTGCCCTTACAATTTCATTTTATTAAGCGTTTTTCATACTATCTTCTAAAAGCTTGTGCCTTCATTCCTGTCTTCCTTAGAGCCATAAACTTCATTTATCTTTACTTTCCAGAAGTGTAAAGCCTTCCGTCCCCAGTAGATCTTCCCCCCCAGTAGATCTTATGTCGAGACCAACATTAATAAAACTATATCTTGACCTTCCACCAGGATATGTATATAACTAGAATACTAAGATATTAAAACTGAGATTTTTGCGGGGGTGGGGGGGCATCACTGCCCTCTGGTGGTGGGAATAGAAGGCCCAGCCTTGCTGCTGGATTTGAACCTCCAACCCAGTGGGCCTTAGTCTCGTGCACGACTACTACGCCACCAGGACTCAGCCCTAAAACTGAGATCTTTATAAAATAAAATTGGAGACTTTATGTACGAGGGGATTTACACCCCCCTCAAAGGCCCAGAATTTAACCTCCCAAAGCTATGTATTCAAAAAAAAATTTCAACACAATGTTATCACCTTCAAAGTATGCTCCATTATGTTTAATATATTTCTCAAATCTGTGATTCGATTCTTGAAAACATTTTTCAGACTCATCTGTTTGATGATTGACAGCACCTTTTTTTCTTCACGTCTTCTAATCTTCATATCACTGTCCTTCATGTCCCTCTTTATTTGTGGAAACAAAAAGCAGTCACAGGGAGCAAGGCTAGATGAGTCCAGTTTGCCGGACAAGAGCGGCATGCTGTTTTTGTTTTGTGCCAAAAAGCGAGCCCACTGTGATGGCTGAGTGAGCAGCACCCCTCCCCCGATGCCACACATGAAGCCTTTTTTGTCACACAATGTTACACAATGTTTTCAGAACCCCTAAATAGAAAGCTTGATTAATAGTCTGACCTGGTGGAAAGAACACTTAACTGCACTATCCCCTTTCCATAAAAAAAATGATGAATTTCGTATGTTGGTGAGAACTGTTATGATAAAGCATTCAACTTAGTGGAAATAACTTTGTTGAAAATGTCTTTGATTGGGGCTGAGCCCTGGTGGTGTAAGTGGTTGAGTGCGGGACTGCGGCCCATGGGCTTGGCGGTTCAAATCCAGCGGCGGCTCTCAGGAGCAGGACTGGGTAGCGCCCATGAGCACCAGAGGCTGTGATGCCCTCCCCCCCTCAAATAAATAAAAAAATAAAGTCATTAAAAAAAAAAAAGGTTTTAAAAAAAAGAAAATGTCTTTGATTTCTTTTTATTCTCAAAATTTGTCAACTTGAAGAAAGGTCTGTATTTTTCTTTCACCTTGCCCTCAATCATTAATTGAAAGTGATTTGCTGTCATGTGATCATAGAGAAGAAAATGGACATTTTTTCCACATTCTCTTCTAGGCTTCATCAAGAATTTTTATTTTCCCTGGTTATTTCTCAGAAGAGACATTGAGAGAAATAGTAAAGCTGATATCAAGTTAACCTGGTGTCTTGGCACCCAGTGCTCTCTAAGACAGCATCGCTTTGCATTGGACCTAAAGAACGTTTTCATTTTGCTTTTTATATGTAGGAATTCTGACACTGGCATTTTTGTTTGGGCATATTTATAAAGGTACTATCAGCAGATAGATGAACCATGTCCTATTCCTCATTTCCTTGGGCTTAGTTTTTATGAGAGAGGTGTTATGGTCTCCAGAAACTCTGCTTGCTGCTACAGAGGCAATACTCCCAACTCATGACCCCACCCGGGCTTCCCAGGCTGTAATTGTTCCTGGAGAGGAGAAAGCCTCTTCTTTCTCTTGAGGAGCTGATGATGGCTTTGAACTGCTGACTATGCAGATCCAGGCCCAATGTGCAACCACTTCACCCGGGAATTGTGCTTTCATCAGTATAAAATTGGAGGCTGCTTCAAGCCTAGAGGGTGATTGGGAGGTGCCAAAGTGGGCTGAGGCAGTTGTCACAAATGAATCCTATGGAAAAGTAGGTGAGGTACCCAATATACTCGAGTATAAGCTGAGTTTTTCAGCACTTTTTTTAATGCAGTTTTTGTGATAAAATTAGACAGATAATCGTGTCAGCTTACACTCAAGTATATACGGTGTATTTATTACCTTCTTACAAGTTTCTTTGGTTTGTATACATGAAAGATACATGTTTGGATTGAGCGTGCCAGCACCCATCAGTGAAGCGAGATGCTGATAGCAGCCTGACTCCCGGCAAGCAGAGCTGTTGCAGAGGATGAGTGGGGGAACTGCTGCGGGCACTCCTTGCCCTTGCCCTGCAGTCAAAGGGCACACAGGGACCTTGAGGACCCGACCTTTCTCTTGGCAGCTACTGTGCATCCTCCTCAGACCTTTCTGTAGGATGAGGAGAAAAATCAGCAGTGTGGGCAGGTTGAAAAACTGACTCCAGCAGTTCTGAGAGTGTGTTTTTGGCACTTGATGATTCCAAGGGCAGTGGACACTTCCTAATGAAATCATAAATACAGATAAATTTAGGCAGCTATCTACTAAAAGTTACTTTTAATAGAGCAGTGGTTCTCAAACTTCCTAATGCTGCCACCCTTTCATACAGGTGACTTCCCAACCATAAAATTATTTTTGTTGCTACTTCATTAACGGTCATTTTGCTACTGTTATGAATCAGGCGACCCCTGTGAAAGGGTCATTAAACCGCCAAAGGGGTCATGGCCCACAGGTTGAGAACTGCTCAGAGACTAATGAAAAGCTTAAGTTAGAGAATTTTGGTGGTCTATGCAAGTAATAAAGATTTTAAAGTGGGGCTGAGCCCTGGTGGCGTAGTGGTTGTGCACGGGACTGCAGCCCACTGGGATGGAGGTTCAATTCCAACAGCGGCTCCACAGGAGCAAAGACTGGGCCTCCTACTCCCACCACCAGAGGGCAGTGATGCCCCAAAAACCAAAAACAAAAAGATTTTAAAGTGGAATTTCTTTCTTTTCTTTTTTTTTTTGGGGGGGGGGCATCACTGCTCTCTGGTGGTGGGAGTAGGAGGCCCAGCCCCACTGCTGGAATTGAACCTCCGTCCCTGGGGGCTGCAGTCCCGCACACAACCACTACGCCACCGGGGCTCAGCCCGTGAAATTTATTTCTTATTCTTTTGAAAAAATGTCAGAATTTTTTCTATGCAAAGCTCTTGAAACGTGGATTTTCAATTGAAGTAGGCAACTATAGCTAGTTAACTTGCTCGCAACCGAAGCAAAGGAAGCTAATTGATTTTGTAGGAGAGTGCTTTATAGTGTTAAACTCCCGTCCCCTGATTTTAAAATGAGAAATGCAGACACGGAAAGCTGAGTTTCAGAAACTGTCCACTTCTAAGGAGTGTTCAGTATCCCATTGAGCTACTGCCACCGAGTCGATCTTGACTTTTTGTGACCCAATCAGTGTAGGGACCTCAAGACTGTGACTCTTTCAGGGGCAGGCAGCCTCAGCTTTCTCCTGCGAGTGGCTGCTGGGTTTAAATAGCCCAGTGCCAAATAGCTTATCTCCTTTTATGCAGTATCATCAGCTGTTTCTCTTTAATTAATGTGGGAAAGGAGAAAATGTTTGAGATCTTGCCTACCAGAGCAGAGACTAGTCTATTAGCAGCCATCTGTGCTGTAGTACAGTGTAAGGGCCTGAGCAGAATCTAGATGCTCAGTCCATTCTCTTGTTGGCCCTTGGCCTTTTATGACTGTGTTGCCCCTTTTTTATTAACTGGTACCATGAATTATCACAACAATTGAATTTTTGCTTGAGCATGTTGTTTGCTAAAGCTAATAATAATGGATGAAAATATGGTGTTTAGGGTAGTGCATAAAAAGTTGACACTTGACTTTGGGCCCATTGGTCCAGAATTTGTAGTTCATCTTTTAAAGAGAATTTGCTCTTTAATAGAAAAGAAACACTGCAAGAAGGGACAGGAAACCTGAGTTTTACTTTTGTCATATTTTTGAATGTTGAGTGACTTGGAATCCAAGTATGTAAGCTTTTTTTAGTACCTACTTTCCTTTTAGGCAGGTTAAGAGATTTGAGATGAGTAGTCTCTTGCAGCTATATTGTTGTATGCCTTGAATTAATAGTATGGGTTTGATATTTTTTCCGGGCAAAGGAGGACAGACATGTTAACTAACTGTAGAGACTAGTGTTTTTTTAAAGAATTCTAATTGCATGAATAAAGGGTTTCCAAATAGCCCTTTCTCCTTGCTTGTTTACAAAATATAACCAGTTGGAATTTTCATGTGTGGTATGTTTCTATATGTTCATCATTACACCTGGCACTTAGTACAATGCCTCTTACATAGTAGATACTCTGTAAGAACAAAGAATGCCTGAATAAACAAGTGAGTATATAAATGGTGTGTAATTCAAGCCTGCCTTCCTATAAGTTATTTTGAGAATCGCGAGGTTTACTTTATTAGAACAAGTAGGTACAGCTAAGTGTCGGTTAGGGAAAAGAAGCATAATTCTGGAAACTTGGCTAGAGAAAGGACATAGATTTATTGAAGAGGTACTTGAGTTCCTGGCACTCTTTTTAGTTTGGAATGAGTCGATGAATGTGCTGTATTAAAAGTGGAGGAAATGTTTCAAGGGGAGGCTGATTTGGTTGTTTTCAGAGTGGAAGGGGAAACCCAAGGGTGCTGGACCTGGAATAACTCCTCTTACAGCTCCTCCTCCTTTACAGCCTCTCCTCGGGATCGGTAGCCAGTTTTTAGAAGCTGTATCTCTTCCTGAATTGTAAATGGTAAACAGAATAAAGATCACAAGGGGATCTATCAAATAATCTGAAGCTTTAACTTGCAGCGGAACTTAAACTTCTTTCTAAAAATACCTCGTCTCCATTTTTAATTTAAACCATTGTGGCAAGACAGCGTCTCTTAAAAATACACGTAAATCAAAATAACTAGTTCAATGTGAGATTCTTTCCAAAGCCTTACTGCCTCCAAACACATTTTCCAGTGAGATTTTGCAGGCCCCTCTAGGCTGATCAGTCTTGCCTGGATTGTTGCTAAGAACCGGAATTCTTCTCATACAGATTCACTAGACCTGAAGCAGGTGCTGCCTGGATAGTTGAGCTTTCCCAGATGCATTTCCCAACTTAAGAAAGAAATATACTTATTCTAAAATCATGTTTAGCACTCACTATATGTGTTTGTGGATTTTTATTTTTATTTCTATTTCTTTAAGTTGGTGTTACCAAAGGAGCTCTGGTAGCACAGTGACTGGTTCTCGGCCTCTAATCAAAAACAGTGGTAGTTTGTACCCAGCAGCCGCTCCGTGGGCAGATGTGACCAGGATTAGAACCAAACTCTATGTGCAGTTCTACTCTGTCCCGCAAGACTGCTCGGATTAACTTCAAAAGGCACATATCACCCATGGCTACTTTCTTGAGTACCAAAATGCATGTGGCTTAGCAAGAGCCGCCGAACAGCCAACTCTCCCCCGACCCCCCAGGATTCTAATTTATAGACCGGTGGTAGATTATGGGTGCCTTAGTTGCCAAAAACACTAATATATGAATAAAAGGCCCATGGAACTTTGTAACCTAGGGAGGTAAGGGTCGTATCTTAGAACTATCATAGAAAACAGACGATGGTATTTCTCAGTAAAACTGTTAAAAGGATTCTAGTAACTGCCATTGTTTATTGATAGAATTTACGTTAATGCATCCTTGGAGAAATTTGTGATTCTTTGTCATTTTTTCTATTTAGGTACTTAAAGCTTTCACCCAAACACCCAGAATCAAACACTGCTGGGATGGACATTTTTGCCAAATTCTCTGCATATATCAAAAATTCAAGACCAGAGGCAAATGAAGGTAATGGAGAAATTTAAAAATTGAATTACTACTGCAAAAAAACCCAGTCAACTAATACACACACACACACATACACCCTATTACATTTATTATAGATTAATGCTTTGAAATTCAATCACTTCTATAGATATTAAAAACTGGCCTCCAAACTTGATCAAATATTTGATGGCCACAGGAATGAGTCCTTAAATTGTTGCTGTCTCAGTTGCTGGCACAGTGCTTAGCATAAATAAAGTGGGCACTTGATATAGTGCTTATTAGATAAACTGTCATATTCTTCTGATGCTGCAAAGAATTAATAGTGCATCAAAAACTGATGGATTATATGGCTGCGATGGTGTAGAGTATCAGATTAGTCTCGCTTAAAGAAACTCTTCCTAAGCCTTTTCTTTTTCTATCTTTTTTTTGGGGGGGGTACATCACTGCCCTATGGTGGGAGTAGGAGGCCCAGCCTTGCTCCTGGAGAGCTGCTGCTGGATTTGAACCGTCAACCCAGTGGGCCACAGTCCCACACACAACCACTATGCCACCAGGGCTCAGCCCTCCTAACCCTTTTCTTTATTGTGGAGTGTCAACAGCCTGCTGTCAGTCCGCATGTGTTCATGTTTCTTATAAGACTGATTTCATTGTTGTTGTTCTGGATGACCACTTGCTATTGTTTTGCTAACATCACAATTTGAATGCAAATTTTTCTTCATTGTGTGAACTAAAATTTTAGTTCGGAGTGGCGTCTTCATGTTGAGAATCACTTAGGTAGTTGTATTAGTCCGGGCTGACTAGGAAAACACGCATATCTGTGTGAGAAAGAGCAATTGCGTATTGAGAAGGCATTGCAGTCCAGATCAAATCTGTAAGTGCGCTATTACTAGCCCAGATGTCCGAGGCCAGTCAGTAAATTCCCCTTCAGACTCAGGCGACACATAAAGTGGCACTGAATGCAGGAAGATCACAGGTCAGTGGGGGGGAAGTCTTGTGGACCCAGTGATGGTGGAAGCATCTCAGCACTGGTGTGGGTCTCCACGTGGCTCCTCCAGGGTTCCGACTCATCATCCAGTGATGCCCCCCCCAAAAAAGACAGTATCTTATTATTTTATTTACTAAATTTAGAGAGTGAGGTCAGGTCTCTTTAACCAAGAGCCCATGTAATAAACTGTCTGACTTCCTTTGGTTAATTCCCTCACCCTCTCTTTGGGATGCTCAATATTATTCACGCTGGAAAGCGGTATAGAGAACACTAGAGTTTATGGTTTTGTTTTGTTTTTTTTTTTTTTGGACCTCACTGCCCTCTGGTGGTGGAGTAGGAGGCCCAGCCTTGCTGCTGGCCTCCAAGCCAGTGGGCCGCAGTCCCGCGCACAACCACTACACTACCAGGGCTCAGCCCCACTAGAGTTTATGTAAGCCTAGCAATAACCCAAAGACCTAGCTCCAAAAAATAATCTTCTAACTTATCCTTGTAGCCGGTTTGGGTGGGGTTACCCTGAGTCGAAGTTACAGCCAGAATTTCAAAGGGGGAAATTTTCAGTGCTGGTTCCTTTTAGAAAACGAAACCTGCTAATTTATGTATGCTGTCTCAAAAGGCAGATTTCTAAACTATCCAACATTTTTTTATTCATAAATTTAAGAATTATGGTACTTTATATAGTTTAGTAGTGAGTTTCCTCTTTTGCATGATTTCTGTGGGTAATAGTCACTGCAAGAGATGGTTTTCTATGGTGGGGACGGCAGGGGGAGCCTTCATGCACTGCCTGCCTTACATCAAGTTGAGTGTGTCTTAGAAACTTGCTTGGTTTGGGAGGAATTTCCCCCAGCAGTTGGCTCTCCAACACTCCCCTTCATGTTTTTGGCCTTGCCATGTAGACATTAAATAAGCAGTTACATTAGGGCTCTCCTTTCCACAAGGTCTTCTCTGTTTTACCCTCCTCCTCCTTCATATAGGCCGACAGCTCTTTTCATAAAACTACCCTTTTGTACCCAAATATTCTGGATGCATAGTACTTTGATTGATTAAAGTCATAATGTTTTTATTTCTCCCTTTGACTTGGCAGCTGGAGGGCAGCTGAATGTCTTCTGACAGTGGAAGGAGAGAGGAAGAAAATGTGTTTGTTTAAAAAAAAAATGCCTTTGGAGACTAGGGCTTGGTGGAGAGGAGAATAGGGGAGAAAATGACTCATTTAAGTATAATTTTGTATTCTATTTTTTCCCTATCAGTTTGATACCATCTTAAGTAGCCACCTACGCATGCTGTCCTCAGAATGCTATCACCAAAGAGAACAAACAATATAATGGATTACATGGTGTACAATTTAAAAGATTTTATATTAAATTACCTTTTGGTAAATAATTCCAGTTACCAAGCAACTTCCCCCCACCGGGACCTGTCGTTAGCATGAGACCTTTGAAAATAATATTTGGAGCTTAATGAGCCTCCCTGCTATATGGTTGTTGCAGGTCTCTTATCTGCCTGTTTTGAAATTAATTGCTTTTATAAACCTGGGAAATTAGTGATCTGCTTTTTTAGCCCCTAAATACTCACCCAAACAGTGAGCAGTTTGTACAGAGCCTAGATTTATCATTTTGTGTGGCAGTTCAGAGCAGGCAAGCCTTTGCTTTATTAACCTCCATTCGGTATTTTATTTGGATCCTTGTAAGCCTTGGTTCTAAAGGCATTACGTGCCTGGATGCTTTAGTGAAACAAAAGGACCCATGTTTAGACTGGGGTACGAAGTAAACATGATTTGACAAATGAGATAAAAACTCTGGTGATAGGAACATTGATAAAAAGAGAAAACAAATGAGGATTCTTTGTGTGAGTTGTCTAAATTGATAGGGAGGAAGAGTTAATGTAATATTTGAAGTATTAGAAGAAATGAATAGTTTTTATGGGATGCTTTTGTTATGACTTAAGAGTTAAAATGTTCATTTTTATTGCATTAATTTATGCTATTTATTAGGCCCACATCTATAACTACTATGTAATTTATTACTCTTGGTATGTATGATACTCTTAAGAGATCAGATGAGGAGGTGAGTGTAAAAAATTTAAAAAAAAGAGAGATCAGTTAACTTAGTGGAGTTGAGATATGTCAGTATATGCTGAGGCATCTTTTACCATGTCAAATTGTTTTTCAATGAAGGCAGTGAATCTTGGGGGACCTGTTTTTAGTTCCTTTTTACTTAAGATATAAGAAAAACTCTCTAGAATTAGAGGATGTTTGGTCATTGTATAATAGCTATAAAATTATACTGAATTCCATTTAATAATCAGTAAATACCCATTACTTTGGCCCATTTACAACTGATTTTAATCTGGACATTAAAAATTGTTTCTATAAGGTCACTCTTATTAAAAACTAGTTTTAAGTGCTCAATTTTTAAAGGTCTGTGTCATCCTTGTTGTGAATTGTATTTTTTTTTAAATATTTTATTTATTTATTTATTTTTTTGGGGGGCATCACTGCTCTCCGGTGGTGGGAGTAGGAGTGAATTGTATTTTTTTAACAACAGATATCCTCATTGTTCAATGCCTTTTGATTTTAACTTTATACCTTGAAATGATGTTATAGAGGAATGCATGCTTATTTAAAGTGTTTAAGGCTGAGCCCTGGTGGCGTAGTGGTTGTGCATGGGACTGCGGCCCACTGGGTTGGAGGTTCAATTCCAGCTCCCAGGAGCAAAGGCTGGGCCTCCAACTCCCACCACCTGAGGGCAGTGATGCCTTAAAAAAAAAAAAAGTGTTTAAAATAGGGGCTGAGCCCCAGTGGCATTAAGTGGTTGAGTGCGGGACTACAGCCTGCGGGCTTGGCGGTTCAAATCCAGCGGCGGCTCTCAGGAGCAGCACTGGGTAGCTCCCATGATCACCAGAGGGCAGTGATGCCCCATCCCCAAAATAAAAAATAAATTAAAAAAATAAAGTGTTTAAAATAGTAAAGAAACTTATTAAAATACTCTCCTTCCTTAAACAAATCCATTATATGAAAAGGCTTCAAAAAGTTGATGGAAAAATAGAATGAAAAGATAATAGAATTTCCCCACACCCATTTTGAAACCCCTTAGTATAACCTGTTCTCTAACAATTCCATATGTAGCCTTTTATAATTTTTTATATAATATATATGTATGTATGTTTTTATATTTTGCACTTGGCTTTTCCCTCCATTATTTAGTAGCAGAAATCCTTCCATTTCAAAATTTAGATGTACACACTTTAAAATGCTAATTAATATTCTGCAATAAGATTAAAAAAAATCAGGCTGAGCCCCGGTGGCGTAGTGGTTGTGCGTGGGACTGCGGCCCACTGGGACGGAGGTTCAATTCCAGCAGCGGGGCTGGGCCTCCTACTCCCACCACCGGAGAGCAGTGATGTCCAGGAAAAAAAAAAAGGATTAAGAAAAATCAAAAACCTCCCTGGATAGACATCTTAATTGATTCTTAGATGTGAAATGGGCCATAAACTACTTATACCATACATTGTGTTCCATTATGCCTTATTCAGAAGTCTTTGCCAGTTAATATTTTCATTCCAGGAAAAGTATTCATTTCTCTATATACCCCCTCCCCCCAACGCAGATGTGATGTGTGTGTGTGTGTGTGTGTGTGTGTGTGTGTACTCAGCCTTTAAAAAAAACCAAAACTGTTCTCACAGTCAAGAAAGTATTTTGATGTTCCTAATTAATTTTTAAATGACTGTACAGCCTCTGCTGCACTTTCCTTTTTTCTTTTGGGGAAGAGCTTTTAAAAGAGTCTTGGAGACATCAATGTTATTATAGTAAGAAAATACTATTTCTGGTTGACAAAACAGTGCTACTTTCATGGTCTTCTACTGCCGTCTAGTGGTTCATTTGGACACCTTATTTTAGCCAACTTCAGAATCCTCTGTAATGGTTTGTCTTCAAAACATTTTTCTGTTTATTGACTGGTACTCTTAGCATCACTTCTTGTATTTATTTTGTGATATGTTGGTATCAAATGAATTCTGTACTTTTTGTTTTCAATAACATGCTCGTTATTCAGATGCTGCTAGCTGATGTAGAAACATCCCTCACATTTCCAGTCAGGGATAGGAGAAAAACCCACTTCATTGCAAATGGATTGCTAAGGACAGTATTACAGAAAGAACAGCAATTGCAATGTTTTTCTTTATTTTAGTCAGTTCCTTAAATCTAAGATAGTAAGCATTGTATGTTATAAACATTTTTAAGGTAGGATCTTTCATTTTTATATTGATTACCTTAGAAAATTAATTTGGGAAGAGGTGTATTTCAGAGCCTTCCCTATCTCCCAGATATAACTCGAGATGTTTATTTCAGTGTTTTAATTCAAACAAGAGTATTTTGTTTGTGGACCATGATTGCATTCATTATAATCTGAAGTCAAACAAGGCATTATTAGGCTCTTTATTCCATAGAAACTACTTTTGATAGGATACATAATGAATATTTTTTTTCTTTAATAATCCTGAGATTCTGCCATCTCCTTTTCCCTTTTTGACTTTGAAGTGCTGCCACGACAAGTTTTCAAAAGCACCTTGAACTTATTAGCCTAGTTATTTCCTACTGTGCATTCTGTTCTTAATTTATAAATTTTACATTTCAGCTAACTGCACAATGAACAACTTGCATGTGATTTATAAAAAGCTGTCTCAGGAGCCCTGGTGGCGCAGTGGTTAAGTACTCAGCTGCTCTCTGAATGGTCAGCAGTTCAACCTAGCAGCCACTCAGCCAAAGAAAATGAGACTGACTGCTTCCACAAAAAACTGTCTCTATTGCCTTTGTATTTATTTATTTGGGGGGATGGGGGCCTCACTGCCTCTGGTGGTCGTGGGACCTACCCAGTGCTGCTCCTGAGAGCCACCGCTGGATTTGAACCGCCAAGCCAATGGGCCACAGTCCCACACTCAACCACTAATGCCACTGGGGCTCATCCCGCCTTTGTATTTTTGACCTTTCATTGTTAGTAGCCTGATTCCCTCTCAGTTCTTCAATTCCAATTGAGAACCCCGAACTCAGCTTTGCCTTTCTGGGTTCCATCATCCTGTTCTACTTACTTGCTTTCTCTAAGAAATAAGCCAGCTTAATCCTGGTTGTGGCCAGGAACTAGTAATGATAAGTAAAGTAGGTAGTCCTTGCTCCTGGAGAGCTGCTGCTGGATTTGAACTGCCAACCCTGTGGGCCCCAGTCCCGCACACAACCACTACACCACCAGGGCTCAGCCCTCAGCAGTTAGTTTTGAAGAAAACAATAATGATTTCACTTTGAGGTTTTGGTACCCCCTTCTGACGGCATTCTCATCTTTGTTGCAGCGTTGGAGAGGGGGCTTTTGAAAACACTGCAGAAACTGGACGAGTATCTGAATTCTCCCCTCCCTGATGAAATCGATGAGAATAGTATGGAGGACATTAAGTTTTCTACACGTAAATTTCTGGATGGTAATGAAATGACATTAGCTGATTGCAATTTGCTGCCCAAACTGCACATTGTCAAGGTAGGCCTGCTACATGTGATGTCAGATTGTCATTGAACTTAATATTCTATTCACCAATGCAGCATTTCGTTTGCATTTAAAACTTCCCTAGGCATCTGATAATTGACTCGTTCTTGGGTGCTGGCAAGTCTATCTACCACAGGCTTCTCTCGGCCGTCCCCGCTATGGAAGGGCTTGCCT